>JAPYZF010000058.1:600000-750370 GCA_030523045.1 Meteorus cinctellus
TATTGAATTTTCCAACCCTTAATAGTTTCCGGTTCTAGCTACCTTTATATCGTCTGAGTTCCTCTACTTTTCACCTATAATATATAACCAAAGACAATTGCAGGGCAACTTATCGTTATGGAATTGAAAATAACCGGGAATAAACCGAATGAATACTGAAAATGGAAAAACATATAGAGGACCGTAACGATTGCACACAAATAATGAAATAGAAACAAGGTAATGCTTGCAGAGTTGACAAAAAATTGTATACACTTACTCAAACACTCGTAAAACTGGAATGAAAAAGAAAACCAAATCAATTTATACTGAATTTATGCGTAACATTCGATTGAGGATTGTATGTAATTGTATATATATGAATACAATGCAGTCCATGAGTTTTAAGATACATCCTCCATTTTCTACCATGAAGAAAAAAATAAATTATTCTAGTTAATAAAAAAAAAATGTTTGTTCATTTATTATTTATCTCGTCTAAACGATAAACCTCCCAGTTTTCTGTTACATCAACAATATTTTTATTTGCAGGATCAAACTGATATTGTATAATATACAATTCCATTGAGTGTAATTATTTTCATTTATCTATAATATAATTTAACTAACGCTTTAAATGTATTTACAATCGAAAGATTCTTTTACATGAAATTCAATTATTTCTCATTAATATATTGTAGACATCCTCAATAATTTTTTTAATGAAGATTCTACGAAGCAAGATCACATTCAAATCTATTTTACTATCAAAAGAAAATAATACAATAATTGCTAAAAACATCATTGAGCTACAACTATGTCGGTCTTGTAGCTCGCACCATGTCGCCTAACAATCGTTCAACACTCACTTCACCAACGGTCGGTTTGAACAGTAATTCCTGGAGGGTTCCACGGCAGAGCGCACGTGCCGGCGGTAGAAGTAATAATAGACGACCAACCCTGCTGGCGCCCCTTTCACCAAGAACCGTAACTGTTTGTTCCTGAAGGGTTGTAACTCTGCCGACGTCGCAGAGTCCTCGTGATTCTGTTATTCATTGATTTCAAAAAATCAATAATTTCTCGAATTGTCATGAGAGAAAGTATTCCATCAAAAATTCAATTTATTTTCATCTGAATCTCAGGAAAAGACAACAACGTAAATCTTGAAGACTTCACTTAAATTCGACAGCTGCTTAGTATCTTATAGCTTGTATTCCAATTTAATGTCGAGTGAATTCTCTTCATGTGCACTTTTCCCGATACAACTCAATATGAAGTGGAGAAACAAATAATTGCGACCTCATTAATACCGATTTTGCATTTTTGATGGAATACTACCCCATACATACAATCATTCACACTTCAACATATACATTGGAAAGATTATGTAATGTAACAAAGAATTCGTCCCTCATTCAATATATTTGTTGTATTAATTGAATACATTTTACCTCCTTTGAATAGTGCAATGGCCTTCAAACACGCATATTCCGAATGATCCACCCGGAGAATTGCGAAGCGTGTGAGTAATTCCCGCAGCCGTCGCAATTCATCAACGAGTATTTGTTTCCGTTCGGCAGGTAATATCACTGATAAAAGAATAGACTCGTCAACAGTGAAATTCCACTGCGCTGCCGTAAGGACAAATAATTCACTCCACGATTCCTCCAATAAAATTGCCTGATCTCTGAAGGATAACTGGAATTAATGTGATTAAAAATGATCGAAGAATATATAAAATATATGATTGCGGAATTAGTATTTGCAATGAAGTGAAAGAATCAATGTAAACTTACTTCCAAAAATGAAGGAATACTCCTGGCCCATTTTACTGCAAGGAAAAGCAGTTTCGCTGCGGACTCGTAAATACTTTCTGTTGGCAATAATGATTGACTAGAAACTCCATATTCTGATACAGACGGATTGACCATTGGAGGCGGAACCATAGAAATACCAGTATGATCTTAAATGAAAAAAACAAATCAATGGACCATGAAAAAACATTGGTGGATAAATAAATTGGACTGCCAGAGTGATACCTTTGAGCTCACTCCTCCGGACTGCACTACTCGCTTCTTCCGAACTGGTAACTTCATCCTCCTTGGCCACACTCACTGATGACAAAGGTTCAGCCGTAGGTCGAGGTAGAAAATGTCCTAAGAATACAAGTTATGAAATATTTTTTTCACATATTTATCATTGGAAAATGTTCTATTTCCTCGAGAGAGTATGTGAAATGCACTCACCAACACCAGGAGTGAAAGACGACATAGATGGCTTGAATGGAAAGAGCGTTGGATACAAGAGTGGATGATAAGGGCTGCCAGTAGTGTGGTAGACGTGTGATAAACCAGGATAGATCGCCGAGGGTGCTCTCCTCACTGCGGCGACCAATGACGACGTACTTCTTGGCGCTCTTTCATGTTGTACCGCTGAAAATGACACTTTCTTTAAAATCCATCGCTTCAGTAATGACGGAGATCGCGTCTTGTATGTCGCCATTAGTCTCTTTCTGATTCATTTCTTTCCAGTGATTTTATGCTTTAATGAAAATTGTATTGTTTGAACATATACCGAACTTCTTGTCATTAGATATATATAGTGTTTAGGATGTTGGCCCTTTCACTAACAGATATTTCAACGCAATCAAGTGTTTGGATTATCGCTCTGCGCACAGGCCAAGTGGCTCGAACAAAGATAGAGTGGGACCGCGCAATATTTACAAAAGCTGTGAACTCCAACGTGCTCATGACACTTCGAAGGTTAGCTATTTAGGAATCGATGACGACAACTCAAATTTCATGTGGGTGGTGTTATTATTATTCCTCCTTTCCCTCTCCTCTATCATACACCCTGTTCATCACGACTAAGTGCTCGGTGGCTCATGCATTGTAATACAATGTATACACAGAAGTGAATGTGGAACACTTCCAATATTTGACGTAGTGATGCATAGCATTATAGAAGTAAAAAAAAAATTTCAGATCGTTTTCATGAGAACTTTTCTTATTTAATGACATGAGACCGATTGTGAATGGATATTGTTCAAAAATATATATTCAGAGTTATAAATATTGTCGTAGCATCGTAATTCTACGACTCACCACTTGTGTAGTGAAACGTACCATCTCGTTTCATGTTGACTTCAAGACATTTAGCGAATCTGCAAGCTTGACATTGATTTCTTCGAGACACGTCGACGATACATTGGCCATTCTCTTTACAAACATAGTCCAAATTCCTGCTATGTCCAACATGGAATGAAAACAAAACACCAAGTCAAAAGTTATTATATTTATTTCATGAATAAATTGATTAGAATATTGTAGCATTTCAATATTCATTGAAGAAAAATAATTGTATTAGGTTATAGTTTCGGACAATGCTTCTTTGTATGGTATGAAAATTTTAGTATTGGCAAATTGTGCGAGATAATGGAGTCAATACAACCATGATCTCTTGTCTATTATGGAATGTGGATAATCAGACAAATCTTTTCAATTATAGTAAAATTTGTTTCAAAGTAGCAAACATCGAGAAAACCCTTACAACAGTATTTTCAGAACGTGGATAAAAAACATTTCAATTTTATATTCCACTGAAAAAGAAGAGAAACTCGTGTTCGAGAATTATGGATAGATTTTATCCATGAAAATCACAAAATATTCAGGTGAAAATGATAATTACCTCGCGTACCTGCGAATTGAACGCTTGAAAAATCCTCGACAACCGTCGCAACTTGGAACACCGTAATGTTTTCCAGAGGCTTTGTCACCACAGACTTTACACAGTGATGAGTCTCGATTGTTTTCCTCCATTACTCCAATTGAAGTCTGTTTGACATATTGATGTTGATTTTTATGAATATCATTTCACAATTCATTCGATAATGTGTCATTCTTTTTATTTTTGATTCATTTAATATTTTGTTGAATATTTTGCGGGGTGAAAAGTCTAGACAATGTATTCATCCGTGTTGTATATAATATAGATGTAATATCGTAAGATATTTCAAACAAATTTTATAATGGTGCAGGAGAAATATTAGTTTTACATAGACATTATACTTGTGTCAATGTATAGATAGATAGACATGTAGCTATGTTGTTCACTAACTACAGACATCGTCACCAAGCTAAACCCATCTGCATGTTACATGAGATAATCGTGCTCACATGGGCATTCACTTCACAATTGCTCAACGGGCACAAACTTCGATCGCTCGCGAGTTTTGTATAGACGACACTGATCGATCCAATACCAATTACTACATACACATGGGCTCTACTTTATTTTTTATACCTTGTACATACAAAGTCTACTATAACTTTGACGAATTATTCTTCCACTTTGTTCAACTGCTCATAGTTTCTTCGCATTAATAAATCAAAAATTGCAATCGGTACTTTTTTAGTGAATCATTATCAATCATTCAACTATTTTCTACATCATTTTCCCTCATCATGAAACAGGTATGATTGTAATGTATACTTGTAAATAATTCAATTTGATGGACACTACACTCGACTATAAACACATTAAATTACTTTGTTAGAGTTTGCTGTTACTTTACAACACAGATTGGAAAAGGAAAATCGCTCATGAATTTACTCTTAACAAGCAATTGTACTTTTCATAACGTTCATATTCATTACTTCATTAAGGAAACGCGAAACCTCTTTTCACAAAATATTCTTTACATGAAAATATGGAAATTCCACTTTACACTCCTTTTTTTTTGTCGTAATTTTCTGCTTTCCTGTCAAGGAGAAAAAGTGACTGATGTCATGTGAAAGTGTTTTTACATTTACTCCTCATCCTTTTGCGCGACACGTTTATCGTCTCTCTATTTACTCCCTATTCTTTATTAGATGTTTTCTCAATCAAATATTCAGAAATGATTTTCTGGAGTAAAACACAATGTTTTCCATAGATAGAAAAATTTATATCAATTTGTATAGATTTATTCCATAGACCATAATCGGAATAGCGATCGTCAAGTCACATAGCGTCGATTTTCAAGTCTACATTGCGGTCATCCATTGCGTGAAAGTCCCTATCTTACGCGTCCGTGACTTCCTAAGAGGGTGTAAGGACACTTCTTTTCTCCTATTTCTTTCCTCTTGTGTCGTTTTGCTTAGCCTCGGGCCGCCTCCACTGGTACACGCGCACACCTCAACCCACTGGGCGTTCCTGCCCGCTACTACACTATATACGCGCACACGTTTCCATTTCTACCCTTGTGCGCGCTAATAGGAACCCCCGGCAGCAAAGGCTTTTCCACCTGCGGTTTTCCCATGGCTCAATAATGCAAACACCGACACGGAGCCGCGGCGGTGCGCGCCCTCGAGTGCGGCACGACGGACATCACATATACGAGTGAAGATAATATTTAGGAGAAACGATATATATGTATATACAGCATAACCATATACTTGTACGTTTGCTATTTCACGCACATTATTGCATATCTTTTTGCACCTTGCAAGCAGATGGGCTTATGCAGATACTGTTGAGTAGAAACCAAGGGGTATTAAGTATGCAGGAAAATTGTCATTACCCCTTTGATACAAATACACCCTCTTATATTTAAATCCAAAGTCGCCCCACAATACAATTACACGCAGGGCCAAATTATATTTAACCCTGTTGGCGACTTTAACATTTACTTGCGTAGAAATAGATACGTATGCATTTAAGTACAAATGTATAACATATGGTTAGAAGAAATCGAGACAGTGCATTTTGTGTTTTCATGTGCGGGTGTATGCTCGCATGTGTGAAGGGTGTCGGCTCGAGTGGAAAAGTCGAGGGTGGGGCATGACAACATGACATAACAAATTAACGGCAGTCAAAACTATTTTGTAGTAATTAAATCAAATTTTATGTTTATCGTCTCTTCACGCCATCATCATCAACACAAGTGTTTTTTCATATCCTAATCTTGATCTGATTCACATCCATCAGTGAAGAATATAATGCAAATGATATGTTTTATGAACGTTGGATATTCTATGAACAAACAATTGAAAAAAACATATTAAAATAAAATAATGTAAACTCATCCATCACACAACATGTCGTTGTAGCACTTTTGACAAAGAGTTCTACACATAATACGCCTAATGTCATTTCGATGACTTTCCGATAGTTGAATATATGCGGACAAGGTGTTGAGATAAATGTATCTATAAAAAAGCGAGACGCCCGCAAGTTCATAAAAAATAAAGTCATTCCCTGTCGGAATAACCCGTGGGGAGAAAATTTAATGCTAATTTCGTTTTTATCACCGTCACCGTCACGTGCATTTTTTCGCATAAAAAATCTTTGTGATCGATCTCAAATACTTTATACTACAAGGTCATCATCATATTCTCATCAATTACAATTATTTTCTTCATATTGTACCAAAAACTCCGTAGCTCGCATAGTTATTTCTATCTTTTCCTCATTTTCCAATTCATAATTATATACAACTCCTAATTGGTCAAGATAATTCGATGTTATCACGATTATATACAATACAACGTCATTGGATAAAATAAAAAAATATCAGTGATATTCATCACATTTTAATATGTCATGCGATGGAAGCATGATAGAGAAATGTGTAACAACTGGTTCTGAATTTGACTTTGTGTTTTAATTTGACTCTAGGTTGTGGATGATGATGGTTCTGTTACCCGCAAACACGTGCGTACTTCACACGCCTTTATATATATTTAGTGATGCAGAGATTGTGTGGCCATATTGTACCTTATATTACCTACAGCATATCACATATTCGAAATTAACTCCATACGCGTTGCATTGGTCAAATTTTCGTAAAAAAACATGTTCGGATATACCTTTTTTTTATTGAATTTTGCATGTTGATGTCATTGAGAAATTTAGAATATACCTCTATGAAGTCATCATTTCATAAAGTCAATGCGCAGTATTGTCGCGGGTTGTATAATTTGGGCATAACATGTGCATGTTTCTGGATATAACATATGCGCATTCTAGTGCGAGTAGTATTATGATGACAAGGTATACACGGTATTGTCATGCAATTATTTGATTCGGAAAGCGTAAAACTGATTTACAGGTGCGTAAATTCTCAACACGTCAATTATGTGGACTTTTATTCATACATATATATATATATATATTGTAGGTGAACACACGTGTCGAATTCACACGAACTAAAAGGAATGTTAACAATTGATTTGTATCAATCATTGACAAAGTCATATTCTACTTATTCACTGAGTTTATGGCATTTTCTGCAATAATATTATTTATTGAATTGAAGAGTATTTCCTCATATATTGTGAGGAATTTTGATTTCTATCATTCCATTTCAAAATATATTTAATTACTCCTCAAATAATGTCAATAAATCTCGTCAATTTTCAACAGTGATACAAAGTAATTTTTGTGCCGAAATATATCGAAATTCATGAAGAAAGCACATTTATATTTTATTTATATTCATTTATATGATTTATATTTTCAAATGATATTAACATTCTTTTGTTTACAAGACAAAAATATAAACCATCAAAATTACTCTTACTGAAAATGTCCAATTTATCGCATACTTACCGAAAGTATATTATGTCACTGATTAAATAGCCGCGAAGAATTTGTTTTCACACTATTCAAAAAGGAAATAGATAAATAAAATAAAAAATGAACACTGGACAGAGATCGTCTACAGAGTAACGATTAATCCTGCTGCACTGTGTGTTCAATTGATCGTGCTGACTCGAAGGGACTTACTATTGTGATCTATGATTCCGTAATTTTTGGTTTTCTGTCGGCCTCGGGGCTGATCCAAAAGGTGATCCCCCGCCGTACAAGGAAGGCAAGGGTTGCTTCAACCCCTATCATCACACCCATTGGCCAGAATAACATAGAGCTTTCGTTGTCGCGATAAACCACCAACAATTTTCATTGGTCAATGGGCGGAGCGTTAAGGACACCCTCTCGACGAGCTTGCAATTGGCGATCGCGCGCGCAACCTACTCGGATACGGATCGAGGTTGAAATATGACAGTGTACAAGTGTATATGTCCTGACCACACGGTGGACAAGTATAGACAAAGAAATACAACAGCCACCAAAGTCAATTTGATGTTGCGCGTGTAAAACGCCTGCCAACAGACATTCAACTATTTTTTTTTTCTTTATTCAAAAGCTATATCTTCAAATACACCTTCATATTCATTTATTCATGGAGTTGTGAAACAGACATGAAAAGACTAATGAACAGTCATGAGTTGAATTCAATGCTCGAATCATTTAGGTCAGTGTACAACATTTAAGAAATTTCTCAACGATTTGATGTCGTATTCGTGTCTGTGCCCAATCATATATTCTAATTGATGGTCTAATTATACCACTTACATATCATATTGATTTGTTTTGATAGATATTTGGAAAGTGAAGATATTGCAAGAGACAGTGAAAAACAAGAATCTAAAGTGAACAAAAAATAAACTTCACACTCACTTCAATTATTCTGTGCGAGAGCAAGAAATCGCACTAAAGTATTGACAGTCGTCGGGCTAATGGCTTGGAGACGATATTTTGTTAAACAAGGAAACCTTTTATCTCCTATAACTGGGTGAAACCACTTCAATACCCAAGGACTGCGTCTCTTCGTGGGGGAGAAAAAAGAAAGAGACAAATATCACAGCTCTCTATAAAAAAGATATTGCAAGACGAACTTTAATATTAGTCGACATTTTTATAATTCATATTGCAAGCACCGATAATAGTCAATAACAATACTTTTCGGTATTTTGTCAATTGCAATTACAAGGATTAATGCGTATTAGATGCTATCTGACAAACTACTTGTCTCATGCAATATCGAAATACTTCAAGGAGAATTCTCGTTGGATTGCAATTCAAGTGAAATACAACATATATATATCAATTGTGTTCAGACGGCGTTGCAATTCCACTCAGTTTTTCCTGTCACCAAGAGCGACTATGGAATTGTGAACCGTCAGACCACCACTACAAGAGGCCAACTGTCGATTCCCATGATTCGCCACAACAGTTCTCACTTCTGTAAATACATATATATATATATTTATATAGATTCCTGCACTCTCGGCGGAAAAATCTTCACACCCTTAAGAATGAAGGGGATGGTGGTAAGTGTCGATATAAACGTTTGTATGGTGGTGTCATTCGATATAGATATCAAATGGATATGTGTGTAGGAGTTTGAGAGGTTGCAGGCATCACGCAGATTTGAAAGCTTCAGGCCAATAGCTTTGCGACAAATTCTTTCCTTCCAATATTGAATTAGATTATTTTTGTTGATTCAAACACTATTGTCTCGAGTGAGGGTTTCTATACATAGTATAAAAATTGAGATGAATGTCTTGCCTGGTTATTGGGATGACAAATATTATTTTTGTATTGAATTAACCATGATTAATTTGGTAGATTTGACGCTTTGCAAAAATTTCGTCGTGTAGGAATGTGTCCCGCATTGTATTTTCATCCTTGTAAAGAGGTAGAAAATAAGGACAATGCTTTTCCACCGTATAAAGAACTTACATTTTAGCTCGATGTGCCGAAATGAGAAGCTACTCTTGAATATAATTAAACAGATCACCCATCCCTTGATATCAACTCACAATGCTCGAAAGTTACAATGGTTTTGATAAAAAATTTTGAACTCTCAAATATTAAGGTTATCGTAATATGCCAAAAAAATTGGATGCAGACATTTTCATACACTTTATTCAGGTCTCAAGCTCATTCCTCTCATCGAGAGCAACAAAAAGAGTGGTTCCGGCCGGGATCGAACTGGCGACCTTCTGCGTGTAAAGCAGATGTGATAACCGCTACACCACGGAACCGATGCATGTATCTTCATAAAAATATTTTAAATATAATAATTTTAATTTAATAGTTGAAACAGAAAAAAATCATAATTTTTTAATTCTTTGCTATGATATACATTGACAACAGACCTCAATTCGTAGTATTGATTATAAACTCTATGTATCCTCGCAATGATCTTAATATAAAAGTATTAAAGCTTTAACACTAAGTGCAATATTAGATATCGCGTAAGAGACATTCGATATATGAAGAAATCGAATAAGACCGTGCCATCAAGGTTTTTAACCCATTAAATATATTCTATTCGCAATTAGTGGGAAGATGTGTCATGTTGTATTTCAAATTCAAATTAGTCGGGACTACTCGTACAATATCGGAAATTTAGTTGGGAGGCCTCAACCAATCCCGTTGTAGTTGCGCACAATTCGACTACCCTAACCTATTGCCAAATCGTGATCACTGATCACATCAAACGTGTGAATCACATGTGTATTCATGTAACTAATCATCAAATACTTGACAACCGCATTTTTTTTTGAATGATGGCGAATAAATCTGGTAAAAAGAAAGTGAAAATATTTAGGAAGAAGAAAACCACTCCTGAGATAAAAATAATTCAAGAGCTGTGTGCAAAATATGATACGGTAAGACACTACTAATTATAATAACCTCAAAATATCATTGCAATTCGTTTCTGGTTGAATACTTATCCAACTCCACGATTATAAATAAAAATTCAGCAGTTTTTCTATAGTCTTGTGTTTGATTATTCTTTTTTATATAACTAGGAATCACAGTATCCTACCAAACTTATTCTTTTAGTATTTATTAATTTCATCATTTTAGATTGATGAGGCAGCTATAACGACATTTGAAGACTTGCCATTATCATCGGAAACCCTAAATGGTTTAAAAGACGCTAATTATATTGAACCTTTGCCAGTACAAAAGCAGAGTATTAGTTTGGCATTACGAGGGGAAGATATTCTCGGCGCTGCCAAGACTGGCAGTGGAAAAACGTTGGCTTTTCTCATTCCTGTATGTGATTTGCTAAAGAACAAATAGAGCAATACTCCAAACAATATTTTTCATGAAATTATTAAATTGGCAGGTGTTGGAGTTACTCTATCGCGAACGATGGACACGAAATGATGGTTTGGGTGCTCTCATAATTACTCCTACGAGAGAGTTGGCATATCAGATCTTCGAAACTTTGAGGAAAATTGGAAAATATCACAGTTTTTCTGCCGGTTTAATTATAGGCGGACAAAATTTACACTTTGAAAAGAGTCGTATAGATCAATGCAATATTATCATATGTACACCTGGACGACTATTGGATCATATGGACAAGAATGGGCTACTTGACTGTATGTCAATGAAAATTTTAGTTTTAGATGAAGCTGACCGAATTTTGGATATAGGTTTCCAAAAGACTATGAATGATATTATTGAAAATTTACCACCAGAGAGACAGACTCTCTTATTCTCCGCAACTCAAACAAAATCTGTTGAAGATTTAGCACGACTAAGTCTAAAAAATCCTGTTTATGTATCTGTTCACGAATATTCTCAGTGCGCGACACCCAAAGCTCTTCAACAAAGTTACATTGTCTGTAACTTGGAGGATAAAATGGCAGTACTCTGGACTTTCATTCAACGACACATTAGGGAGAAAATTATTGTTTTCTTCATGGCTTGCAAACAGGTGTCATATACATATGACGCTTTTCGTTCTCTTGAACCTCACACGAATTTGGTGAAACTCTATGGAACAATGAAACAACCGCAAAGGATGCAAAATTATGAATCATTTAATAACAAAGAAAGAGTAGTACTTTTTGCTACGGATGTTGCTTCTCGTGGTTTGGGTAATAAGTCCACTTTGAAATTTCATAACTGCTGTCACTGAAAGAATTTTTTTCTATAAGTGTAAATTTTTTTGTCTCAAGATTTTAAAAATGTGCATTGGGTCGTTCAAATGGATTGCCCTGAAGATGTGAAGACGTACATTCACAGAGTCGGCAGAACTGCTAGATATCAAAGTGGTGGCAATTCACTATTGGTATTATTACCGAGTGAAATAGAAATGATCAACAAACTTAATGAACAAAAAATTCCAATAAAAAAATCCAAGTAACTATTCAATCAGTGATTCATTCAGATTGAGTACGTATGAAACCAGTATGTATTCTATATATTTTTCTTCAGACTGTCGCTGAATGATTTACGATTTCCACAAAAGAAATTGGAGAATAATCTTGTGCGGAATCCAGCGCTGAAAGACTCTGCAACGGCAACATTTAAGAAATATTTCAGATCAGTATCTTTGATGAAGGACAAAACTATTTTCAAAATAGATGCTTTGGACAGATTTGCATACGCCCGGTAATTGAGCAGATTCTTTTTGAATATATTTTTGGGAAATATTTATTCTGAAAACAATTTATACGTTATCTCAAGATCACTGGGCTTGGTTGATGCACCGAGGTTGCGTGCTCTAGAAAAGATGGAAAAGAATGCGAAGAAAAAAAGCATTAACAGTAGAACTGATACAAAAAAATCTGAGCCTGAGGAATTGACGGGTAAAATACTACCAGATCAGAAACCGAAGCATAAAAATTCGCAAGGTGACACAACGTCGCAAGAATCATCCAGTGATGAAGATGACGAGACACAGTTCAGTAAAACAAATAAACTGACAAATGGAGGGAGTTCTCTGTTCAACGGTATTCAATGGAATTAGTATTGCGATTGACGGTTCCCATCAATTATTGAGTTTCATTCATACTTACTATATCCATTTCATTTTTCAGTTGAAATCTCTGATGACGAAGATTTGTTAACGCTGAATAGAAAAAAAATTCATATAAATATGCAACCTAATGAACTTCCGAAAGATTACATTGCCCCATCTAAGCCGGCAAGTAGCGGAGGGGGACCCAATCTTATCCATACATTCAAGGAGACAGCTGACATAGCAGATATAAAAAATAAAAAGGCAGTTACTAAAGCAGCCATTGCTAAAAAAATTCTTCGGAAAAAAATTGTTCCAAACAAAAAAACAACTTTCGATGACGAGGGACAAGTAATAATTTCCATTCACTCTCGAACCATTGTTGCATACTTGTGTTTCATATATTGATATCTTCAACAGGAATTATTAGATGGAATGAAAACCAAAATTTCCGAACTGGCTAGAGAATATGAACATGATGATAGTTCTGGAATAAATATTGACATTGCCAAACAAATTCTACGTGAGGAAGATAAATTTGACAAGCAGTTGTATCGCGCTAAAATAAAAGAGAAGCACAGGGAAGAAAAACGTAAACTCAAAGAGAAAAATAAAAAAGTGGACAGTGAAGAGGAAGATGCGCAGGAAGAAGCCCAAAACAGCGAAGGTGAAGAAGTATGTGATGATAGTGAAAGTGGTAGCGAGTCAGATGGCCCAGATTTATCATGGTTACCAGACCCTGATAAAATTTATGGGCCGAAGAAAGATTCTAGCGATGAAGAGGGTGGGAATTATGATTCGGAGCGAATTGAAGATGTACAACGAATTCACAGGTGAGTACTTAAACTTATCAAATCCTCGATGTTATATACCACTATCAAATATGATCTCATTTCAGGCCACCAAAACGTAAATTAATAACCCAAGACGACGTGAATAAAAAGAAACAAAAAATAAAAAAGCCTGTGAGCTCTGATTTGGCAACAGAGGAGGAACTTGCACTGCAATTACTCCGGAATTGAGATGTCAGATTCGTCCGTTTCAATGTAAATAAATAAGTTTCTTCATATTTCTAAATTATGACTTTTTACTTCACAAATTTAATTAATTACACAGGGTCTAGAAACGAATAAATAACATTAATACTATTTAGCCACAATGCTCATATTACAAGGCGTTGTGAATTATTTCATAGTGATGATTCACTACACGCTCGGATACTGTACAGAGAGTCGAACTGGCTCGAATTCACCCCATCGCACTTGAAAATACTAACGGGGCTGACTTCGGAATTTTCCATATGACTGAATGAGGAAGGAGCTGCACAAAGCAAATAACATTTATCGTCATACAAATTGATGAGCTTAGAAAATTCTAACAAGTCAATCATTATTGGTTTTCGCGAGTATTAAATTATCTTTTAATTGACTGCAATTTTTATGTGTTTCATGATGCTATCGACGACCTCGCGACTTGTGGCGGTTCCACCTAAGTCACGCGTATGAATTCCAGAATTGATAGTTTTATTAATGGCATTCTGGATAATCGCTGCATGGTGTTTATGCCCGAGATGACGTAACATGTCAACGGCGGCATTGAGCATTGCTATTGGATTAGCAATATTTTTTCCAGCTATCTTTGCACCAGTATTACGTGTACCTGGCTCGAAAACAGTGTAATGAACACCGAAATTTTTACCAGAAAGCAGACCCGCGCCACCCAACAATCCACAAACAACATTTGACACAATTGAGCCGTACAAATTAGTCGTCAATATCACATCAAATTGATGAGGATTGGAAACGAGCTGCATGCACGTATTGTCAATAATCATGTCATTATGGACAATATCCGGATACTCCTTCGCCATCAATTTCGCCGTTTCTAAGAAAAGTCCATCAGAGAGCTTCATGATGTTTGCTTTGTGCACAGTCGTCACTTTTTTCCTACCATTACGTTTGGCATACTCGAATGCATAACGTGCCAAACGTTCGGAATTCGATCGTGTGATAATCTTCATACTTTCTACTACACCATCAACGCTCTCGTGTTCCAACATCGCATACTCCCCCTCGGTGTTTTGTCGCACAATAACAATATCAATATCTTTTTGACGTGAATTAACACCTGGATACGAAACACAATGCAATACATTCACATATAAGTCAAGTTCATTACGCAAGGCAACGTTGCGAGAAAGCACGCCAACTTCGCGACTACGTGTTTCAATATTTCCTTTTAGTGCCACACCATTTCGACGTATCGATGTAATGGCATAAAACAAATCATCATTATTATCTGCATTTGGATCGATATCAACGTCTTCGAAATCAACTGGTACTCCGGCATAACTGAACACCTGATAAGGAATAATGAAAATGTTAATTATATTCAGATAAGATTAATCGAAAATTCGTCAAGTCTTAAAAGGTCACATGCCTTATTTTCTACCCGTTATTCTTTTGTCTTGGGATCTAAACGTTCAATTTTCATTACTGACTAATAAATTGCTATTTGACTGCGATAAATATTTCGATATGAAAGAACATGAGACAAGATGATGTGTGACAAATTCAACTGCTTCTGCATGAAATATGTCTCTGACGATGGACAGCATGACCTTTAAAAGTTGATTGAAATAACATGTAAATAATCACCTCTTTGACAATTGTCATGAGTTCAGGACCAATACCTGCACCTGGCAATAATGTCACTGTATGACGACCACCGTAGTGGGCTTTAGGTATAGGCATTTCTTTCCTAATAACTGGTGTTTTGTGTTGAATCTCGAAGGCAGACAATGTAGCCGCACATCGATGAATTTGTGGTGAAATTGCTTTGCGTTGAACATACTTTACCAGACATCGAGCAGCCATATTTGTTATTATAAATTAATTTTCAATTATTCAGACAGAAAACACTGTCCACAGACAATTTCCAATATTAAATTACTTGAAACACTTCTGCTTGGGCAGAGTGTCTATTTTAACAATAACCCAAAGACCTTGCCAGGGTGCTCAACGGTGCTCAATATGCCGTGTTCCATAAAACCAAATTGTCCGCAATAAAAACCACTACATGCAGTAATGGAAACACCAAAAAAAAACTCAACACATGTGAGATCTCGATGTCCTTATTATCGACCGAGCAGAGTCATTGAGCCATGCCACGAATATAAAAACGAAAGTATCGTAGTGTTGTTTGCCTGAAGGAATCACACACTTCGTCGTCAAATTAGTTCTAAAGAACCATTCGAATATCTGTTGACACACAATAATCTATAAACAAATTAAAAAACGCATCATTTCAACTTCATTCTTGAATAATCAACATTTCACTATCAATTCTCTTGGTGAAATGTTCTTTCATGTTTACTTCACTTTGCATAGAATAATTTGGGCGCCTTCTGTTTGAACTTTTACGTATGCGTACACCGATCATTGCGCAGTCCGATTATTTCCGGAATAACATTTACCTGTTTCTTTACTTACGTCCAATGCTCTTTTTATAATCAAAGAATCATATTCTATATTCGATTGGTCAAAATAATTTATTTAACTGTATATATGAACATGTAAAATGATATTAATTAGTTCATCTCATGCGGAAAGGTGTTTTGTTGAATACGAAGTGGAATGTAGGGTGTTAACCGAGATATGATTGGTAGTTCTGGATTTTTCGCGGCAACGAAAAACTTAGACGCCAAGGGCGCCAGAATTGGCACCACTAGCACGATTTACCACGATATCCATAACACAGAGGCAGGCTATACGGCGTCGTGCAGCGTCAGTTTATTAATGCATCAATAATTCAGCTTCATTTGGATAATATTTATCAAGTTGATATTTCATTATTGCAATATTGTCCGTCTTCACGATCGAGTCAATAATTAACAATTTGTAAGTACTCAAAATTATTTTTCTTTATCTAACAAACATAAATAAATCATGTCTGCAGGCTTCCCGGCCACTTTTGCCGCCATTTTGTCTACTATATCATTTATCAATTTATGTTACGCACTAATTTCCATTAAATACCAATCAATCTATTTGATTTCATCAATTATATAATATTCGTGCTGATTGCTAATCAACTTAACACTTTCGATGAAATGTTAAAGTTAGCCATGCAATGATCATTCCTTCAATGTCCGTATGAAATTATTTACCGGTTATCAACATTCACATGCGGAAACTCTGATTACCTGACAATATAATGCACCATGTTTCCCTGATGTGAATTAACCCATGTTTACAATCATAGTATAAGTTATCACGACGATCCCCTAGTCACGTTTCACACTTGCTTGCTTCAAACAGTTTTGTCGAATCAATATTTATGATTTCTCATTTCATTTTCTTTGTTACATGATAGAAGAAAATGAGTAAAACAAAAGATTCACCAGCTACTGATGGCGAGACCGAAGAAGAATTCAGTGTTGAGAAAGTTCTGGACAGACGAGTGGTCAAGGGAAAAGTAAGTTTGTTTACGAATTTGTATACTGTATATTATCTCCTGAATATCGATACATTTAATGATTGTTGGCTCAATTTCACCATTCAGGTTGAGTATTACTTGAAATGGAAAGGGTATTCCAACGATGAGAATACTTGGGAGCCGGAAGAAAATCTTGACTGCCCAGATTTAATTGCGCAATTCGAAGAGCAACGCAAAAAGAAAGAGGCCGCCGCGAGTGGTAAACGCCATGAGGAAAAAGAATCTAAAAAGCGAAAAAGTTCCAGTACACCAACACCGACGGCCACTAAAAAAAAAGTAGCAGAAGACAAGAAACCTGAAGGTGAATATGAAAAAAATATTCAAGTTGAAGTTCACTGCATTGTGACAAGAACGACACATAATGTTTGATAATATTGTTCGCTAATTCGAAATTGTAATTCATACGATAACATTTTACAGGTTTTGACAGAAATTTAGAGCCCGAGCGTATCATCGGTGCTACTGATTCAAGTGGTCAATTAATGTTTTTGATGAAATGGAAAGATACTGAAGATGCGGATTTAGTCGCAGCGCGTGTCGCTAATGAAAGGTGCCCACAAATTGTCATAAGATTTTATGAAGAGCGACTCACGTGGCATAGTCCGACGCATGATGATGAAGGCAACAAGCCTGAACCAGAGTAGCACTCGCCATTTACTTATAACTACACCGCGCGCTTTAAAATTTGTCACATCTAGTGATCCAACTGATATATGAACAAGAAAATGCTGACGAAAAATTGAACAGGAAAGAAATCAACAGCAATGATTTGTCAGGTGTGGAGCGCCGGGAGTGGCGATATTTTTTACGATTTACCGCTAATTATAACTACACTAAGTCCCTTTGTTGTCTAAGAATGATACGATAATGATACAATATATGACTTATTCGATCAAAAATATTTCAAATTTTAATGGCATGTGAAGAGAAAGTATATAATGGTCTCTAAGAGAGTAGTGTTAAATTGGTTTGAAAACGATCGAACAAAGTACTACAATCGTATCTCAGATCAGAATTACCACACAGAGATAAAATATATTTCATAGAGTTCATCAAGGACATGAATAAACAATTTGCTAATACAACGATAGTTCAATTTAATATAATTTAGGACAATATACAACTCAATTTTTCCTTCTGAACTTCTTAACGTTCTTATTTTTCTTGAATCCACTAGATGTTCGTGGTCGCTTTTTGCCACCAAATTTTCCACTCAATTTTTGATTTCTGGAGATTTCCCAATCCAATTGTTTGACGTTGGCACCATCTGTATCGTCAAACATATCAGAGCCTCCTTGCTTATGTTTAGAACGCCCCTGTTCCTCCAATATTTCTGCGAATTCCTCCGCTGATACGAACACATTCTTGTCAATTCCTTTCGATTGTCTGCCTTTCTTGGAAGCTTTATTAACCTTGGAACTTGAGCCACTCGTTATCGCAGGGGAATCATCCCCCCAATCCTCTCCATCATTGAATTCTAAATCGCTCACGTCTTCGTCATCAATATCACTCATGTCGTCCATGTCGTCACTCATGGATCCGGCGTCTTCATTCTCATCCAAGGTATCGCGTCCTTCCAATTCTTCATCAGAACCTTCAATCGAATCTAAATTATCCTCATCATCATCATCATTATTTGCCAATCGCTTCTTCTTTTTTGATGATCCAATATCAGCGGCAATATCTAACTCTTCGAAATCTTTATCGCCGCTGAATCTGTCCAACATTTCATTGAACTCCTCACTATTCACGCTTTCATTGTCGCTTTCATCGTCTTCCGCATGTATATCGCCTCTATCATTCTTCATTCGCAGATAACGATAGAGAAACAATTCATCGACAGGAATACGATCCTCACTCTCATTCAGATACGCTTGACTACCAACGGGAATCGAACGCAATCCTTTAGGAGCATATTTTGCTCGAACAGCCAACGGGTCATTGGTTTTTGCAATTTTCTTCTCATCTAATTTCTTTGGGTTTTTGAAAACATATCTATCTAAAAATCGTATCAATGTCAAATCTTCCAAAGGATCTCCAGTGTAGTTTATAGTTTTTCCCTCAATAAGATGAGATGCAAATAATGCAACACTAGGATGGACATGTTCTGCAAGTGCTGTGAGTTCAACGATAGGAGATTTAGATGCACCTGATCTCAAAGGATTCATACAAAATGGATCATAATATGCGGTGTCATCTTCCTCAATCTTAATAACATCTTTTATCTCTTTTTCAATTGATACCGTTGTAGAGTTACTTGCAATAACATTCGACAACATTATTGTATTTTCTTCAATAGTTATACCATTCTCATCATCGCTATTATCCGCAGCAGAATTCGATTGATTTGATGATTCGTCTTTCAAGTCCTCTTCTTTTTTGATCACTTGCGGTGATCGTGATAAAATTTGTCTTAGATCTTTTCTCGTTCCGACAACTTGTGATATTACATATAATAGTGCGCAAATCATACAAGCCGGAAAATACATAGCAACTTGCAAAGTTCTTTTGATGAAAGCATAAAGTCTCGTAGTACTTTTGTCGCTTTTCATCACACGATAAAGGAGATTAAGAAATACAGCACGCTTGTTAGCTGTTCCAATTTGTGGATCTAATAATTTTCGATAGAATGTTGTATAAAATCTATTCTCCTGTTCCGGATGTTTCCCAACAACCTATAAAATAACAAATGCTGTTAATTGTATACGCAAATTAATATATCCTATCAGGATGTTTGTGGGTCTGAAAACTTACCTGATGCAGTAAGCTCAGAGCATTGAGAGATACATTAAATGAACCGACATGAACGACTTTATAAACTGAGTCAATATGATCGGCCAATTTCGCAACATCCAGATTGGCAAAACGATACGCACGATTAACTCCAGTTAGAATCGCTGCCATCATTCGACTATCAGGTTCGCCTTTTTTCAAACACGCTTTGAAGAATGCGAAATATACATCAATAAGTGTTGTTGCTGTTTCAGAATCTTCTCGATTCAATAAAAATTGTGATAATAAACAAATTGCATAGTATTGTGCTCGTTGAGCAATATTTGATCTGAATAACAGCTTTTCAACTTCACGTAGTACAACGAGTTTCATATTAGGATGCTCTAGCAGCAACTTATTCAAGCAGAACACTGCTTTAGAGGCTACTTTCGGACGGGGGTCACCAACTTTATTCACCAGGAATTCCAAAAGCTTATGCTCCTGTTCAGAATTGCCAATCAATAAGTCATTCATCACTGTAATTGCTAATTCACGATTAGCATCGACTGTATCTGAAGCTACAGCGGCAAGTGCAGTGATGAATTTTTCATATTGTTCTTTCAATTGATCCTCAAAATACCAGTGAGACAGCAATCTATTTCTCGGTATCTCTATTTTAACAGAATCTAATTGATTGGATGAAGGTATCTTATCCAAATTTTGATCCTCGAATTTCAATAGTTTACAATCGGGATGAAGTAAATCCGAAATAAATAGATCTCGCAAAGATGTAATTAATAAATTACTCTGAATATGTTTCGACGATTTTATTTGCGCAATGAGACCCGTCAATCTCCCCAAGTTATATTTTGGATTATCCTGGATGAGAACAACTGCTGATGCTATTTTATCCTGGCTGGTACCTTTTGTCAAAGCAGTTTTCAACCATTCGAACTCTGAATCTTTCAATTTCGATTGTTTGAGTTGAAATGCGGCAGTTTCACCCTCCAAATGTTTTTTAGCTTCATTTTTTAAGTTTATCACTTCCAGTTCTGTTACTGAATGCTTACAAGGGCCCGTCCCCTTTTCATATTCATCATACCATTTTTTGTGGCTACTGTCTGTATATTTTTGATTCATTCTATCCTGCATCTGGTCCAACAAGAAAAAAGGAATTTGGTTAGTCACAAATTTGAGATTCTGCTCACTAATCTAATAATGAATCAACTTTGCACATATCATCAATAATTCGAATAGTTATTCAAGCCCTCATGGGAACTATCACGTATGCTCACCTCGTGGCTATAATATAACCTCACTCTCAATCACTATAACACAATAGATGAACGCATAAGCAACGCTCACCATAATATAGACAAACGCATGGGCAACGCCATTTTTATTTCGAACCATTCGTTACGTGATTGGTTGAATTCAATACAGCAGTATACACTGCATATATATATATATATATATATATATATATAGAAATAAAGTAAAAGAATCCAAAACAAAAGGAAATTTTCTTTCAGCATTTGTTTTTATATTGGTTTTGGCTGAATCATGTTTATTTGAGTACATATAATAATAAGTTCATGAAAGTTCTGGAAGATAACTGCAACTGTATCAGTATTTCTTTGTTTAGTGGACTCTCCCCCTTTCTTGAGTGGACTAGGAATTCAAGGAAAATGTTTCCGTATTTTCAACATTTATTTTTATTCTGAGACAATCCATTGTAGTTGTTCTATGTACAAATGCCAATAATGTGTGAGAATTATAGTGTAAACAATTCATACACTATATAACTTGCATACCACCGTTCAATATCATCAATACATAAATGAATATAAAAAATAACAGTCATACACGAGCCGCTTGTCAATCGGTTTCACCCTTTTTTTGTCTTCTGATTGATAATTACATTCTAAAAATCAGTTGGCTTGGTTGTTTTTTTTCTTCTTCGATTTGACTGGTGGATTAAGAGTATCGACGGACCCGCGCTTCCGTGTGACATCATTTGTAGAGGGCGACGTGGTTGATTCATCAAGATCTGTATCTTCCGCAGGTTCATGTTCGAAATTTCCATTAGGGAGAACAATTGAGCTGAAATCAATAGAGTCAAGGCCCTCAGCCATAGCTTTTGTGCGTAGCTCACGTGCCTCTTTTTTTAATTTATGTTTATCCTTCTGATTATTTCTTTTTTTAATTTTTTTCTTCATACTTTTTGAGTTTTCAATCTGTGCCTCGCCATTTTCGGTTTCTTCATCCGCAGATCTTACTGGTTCTTCATTCACGCTTCCATTGTCACTCTTTCCACCATTTATAAGTGGCTTTTCTGTTACTTTTACTTGAGTAGTAATATTTTTTGGTGCACCAATCTGCGACGCCAATCGGTTATACGCTGTTTTCGTGTCTTTACATAATGATACTTGCTTCCTATATTCTGCCATAGCATCACCAATAGCCTTCCAATCCCAAACCTTCGATGAATGAAGCGGATATATTGCATGTAAAAGTATCCAAAGTAAACCAATGAATTTTTGTCGTACTTCTGTACGAACACTTCCGTTTTGCGTACTGCACGATTCACCTATGGTAGTTTCTCGTTGTGGTATGATTTCTCGAAGTAAATTTATCGTATTCATTGATAATCTCTTCTCCATTTTTCGCCGAAGACTCGTGTGTTCTTCACTCTTAATCATTCGATGATTACGATAAAATACTGTGAGGAATTCCAATGCCTGGCCACGACGGAATGAGCGAATCGTTTTATCAAATGCATACTCAATAAGAAGTGGAGTAAGTTCCCAATTTCCATCCCAGTTTAGTTGCAATACATTCCGAAACAAACATGCTGGTAATACACAGTCGCGTTTTTTGAAAAAGGCTGTCAAATTCTCGCGATACAGTTGAACCAAGACAGTTGAAGGTAGTCCAGCTTGTTGGACGCAGCGAATCAAGAAAATACAACATTCTGATAATTTGTCACCCATTTCTTGGCATACAGATGTCGACCGTTCTCCTTTCTCGATCAATATCTTGGCCAAATCAGTCAACAATTGCTCATCAACACCTTGGTTGTCTTTGAATTTTTTTATTGTAGATAATTTCTTCAAACATGTTCGCACACGATTCTCCAGAGGTTTTTGGTGTGGATCCTTTATGCAAAATTCCAATAATGCTAATAATGGTACTAGCATATCTAATGCCAATGCCATTGATGGCCCAGATTCAAGATAAGTTTCAAGAAGATCTATTACACGAACTCGGAAGTGTGTTAGGGACTCCGCGGACTTTTCCTGTTTTTTCTTATTTGACTGGCGATTCTCACGTAGAATTCTGAATGCTGCGGCTAATGATTCATCCAATCGTTTTCCTTCCTCTTCATTGATCTGATCAACATCCACATCTTCATCATCAGTTTGGGCAGATGCCCCGCCCAGAGCTTGTCGAACCGCCAATCTAAGTCGATCAATTGTCGTTTCATCTTCCATCTCATCTTCGTCATTATCCGAATCGGAACTATTTTCATCACTTGAATTATCACCATTCGCATAATCCTCGTTATTTTCTGATTCAGAATCAGACTCCATATCCGAGGCATCGTCATCCGTGGAATTCCTAGGTACTAACGGCCCTTTGTCATCTTTCGGATCAAGTACTGCTAATATCTGATGTATAGTGGTTGCTGTTAGTACTGGGCATATATGTGGGAAAACGCATCGAACCAATGAGCGTAATAAATGGCTATTCCTCGAAAGTAAAGATAACAATAAATCAACGATAACCTCAACCCACTCTGGCTCCTCATCCACGTCTCCTTCTTCAACCTTCATTTTTTTATTTTTTTTCGTAGATTTTTTTTTCGTCAGGCGTTCGAAACAACTGTGAATCTCATTGATGGCTGGGATCGCCATTTCCGGATCGGAAAAGAGCTGCAGCCCCATATTTAAATCCATAGTGTAAAAAATAAGAACGGCTTGCTTGTTGTCTGGATCGTTATCAAGTTTTTTGATAAAATTGATCATTTTTGTCCAAGCTTCCACAGCCGATTCATCAAGCGGTGTTCGCAGTGTATTCGATTTATCACTAGAAAATAAAGTTTCGTCTAGGTGATGTATTAATTCATTTAAAACATTACGAAGGTCAGTGAGTTTTGGTAATTTGTGATCTAGAGCTCGGTAAAAACTTTCTTTGAACTGAGGCGCCAATTCGACACCAACATTCGATACTTCGCAATGGCCTAAATTGAATAAAAACTTCAATTGATCTAATCGCCAGGCGTGTTCGGAATTCATTGCAGGGTGACCCAATAGTTTACTCAACAGTTGACCAGCGTATGTACGTTTAGCATTAGTCCAAGATTCTGCCTTGTTCTCCATTTTTTTGATCTCAGAGTTTAATGCAATCTCACCATAAAATTTGGACAATTTTTTCACACCAGTCACGTCCAAATTTGTTGTTATCATTTGAATCACTTTGGTACCAGTAATTTTCTCAATCATTAAATCACCGGGGTATAATATCAATTTTTTTAACACAGCAATTTGAATTTTTGCCTTACTCTCCGTGGCAGCCAAAATCGAAATCAGTTGTGTTAAAATGCTTTTGAAACCGTTGGCAACATCATCATTGCGATATTGTTTAGAACTGTTGAATCTTCTCAACATATGTTTGAGGAAATTTGGTGATAATAGTGAAGGTATCAAAGCTTGATCTTTGATATTTGATAAAATTGAACTCAATATTTCTAATCCTAAATACTCTATACTTTTCGATGGTTTGATGAAGCGTTGTTCAATTCCTGTCCAGAATTCAATGACATATTCAGTCGATGTCAATTTCTCACAAAATACTTTGTATAGAGGGTGTCGGCAGCAAATACGCCTGGGTGTATCCTACAATGCAAATGAAAGTGTGGTTATGAAATTACTCAACCACGTCAATGTGGAATGGTATGAGGTTCTTGATAACAAACAGTCTTACCGTCAACAGTTTCAACAACTTATCCATAGATTCTCCATCAATAATAGTCTCGGCGTTGAGATGCTGCTTCAAAAATTTTTTATTAACTATTGAAGGAAATTTTGTGTTCATGATGATTAAGGCGTAAAAAGAATCCAGCGATTGTTCTCCCCAACTTTTCCCCAACTCCTTTGCAATGATCGGCCATACACCGGCTTTTAATGACTTTTCATCGATATGGCTGATGTATTCGATCAAGAAGGAATAAGAAAGAAATGATAAATAACTTCGTTTAGTTCCATCAGCCAATATGATTTCAATAATTTTCTGCTGTTCCTCAATCGTGCGGGCATACAACAATTTTGATCTTATGAGTGCTCCGCAAACCAATATTCTTCCCATGTGAATATCAGCGTTTTCCTTTGAAAGTTCAAGAAAAATTTCATTTAAAGCCAAATTCGGAATATACATGCGTTGGAATGTCTATTAGATTTCTTACACTTTTCGAGTTGCCATTTGTTGCTTTCAACTCGCTTTCCATAATCTGTAGGACTTCATCTATATTGATATTTGGAGTGACTTTTAAGTATGCAGTTAAAGTAGCGTAAAATCCTTTCTTAGATACCATTCGTGAAGATCCTAATCCACGAATTAATCGTTTGAGTGAATGGTTCCATTCTTTGCTGTCTGCATTCTGCTGCAGAGAAGCAATCCACTCCATTATCCAGAAATTTAACGAACAATTAACTCCACCAAATAACCTTTATGGCACTGAAAAAGTTTGAGGTTATTAGAATCTCCTTTAATATAATTAAGATGAATAATAGCGACACACGTGGGATCTTACAATATAATTTTCCAATAGTATAATTTACATGAACAATGGCGGCACACGTGGGAGACACCATACTTTTCATCACGTGATCATAACGTGCTTGCCCCAAACATTCGAAACGTTGATTGGTTGATCACAATATAGCAGTTAGTACTACCAAGGAATATAGACGTTCATAGAAGTCTAGATCCATAAGGCGACATGACCCCCGAATCGGAAGTAACCACCCTAGCCAGTGAGCAGCACTATCGACAATATCAATGCTGCCGTGTTCGCAACAACTTTCATGAGGGGCATTTGTGAGATATATAGGTTTGTTTGCATTGGATGGGCCGAAAATTGCATTGGACAAATTATTTTTTATTAAAGCTGAAGAGAAGAATGAAACTGGTCATAATCAATTTGATTTTTCTCTGAGTGCATGCGAAATCGCAGGGGTGAAGTTATTGTGAATAAACCCAGCATAGATATGGGCGGTAGTGCCACCTACAGGCTGGGGTGATTGCTTCTAATTCTGGCGTAAGATTGCCTTATGCATCTAGGCGTCTATGGACGTGTGTATTCTGTGGTACTACAATATATGCATGCATATATACAATATTAGGATATACAATTCACTTATGAGTTGAGGGCAATTAATGGATAAGAAAGAGTTACTTGTGATTGATATAATGAAGACATCATATTTTGTGCTTTCAATCATCTTATTTCATTTAGTTACGCGCAATGCTCAAGAGACTCCAACGATGGAAAACGTAGTGTTGATACATTCAAATGGAATGAAAATAACGCGCCGCGGATAGACAGTGAAGTGGAGATTATATTCGGATACGACAGTGGCTCCTCTACATGCGAGCCGTATGCGTGGTGTCCCGGTCAGTTTCGTGCGGTTTCGTGCATCCAACATGGCTGGTCATGGTAGTCATGAAGGTTCAAGGCAAGTATACGCGGTATTTAGTGCCGCAATAACTCTCACAATTAAATTATCACTGACAATGAAGTGCCTTTGTATTCTACTATTCAAGGATTATTGGAAATATTATCTGCGAGTTTATTTATATAGCGATTTTAAGGTTAAGTGAATGTTGCTTGGATTCGATACACCGCACAACGCGAAACATGGTGATCATAGCAAGCACGCGGCTTTATTTTGTCTGGAATTCTGTCGAGTATGCTGTTGATCTTCGAGTCACATTAGCAAAACATCGTTTGCGTTAATCTGACCCACATTTATTTAGCAAATTTCACTGAACAGTGTAATTATTTGAGGATAGAATTACCACTGACAATGAGGCAAGAATGATAAGGCCAAGTGTCAGGCGAATTTGATTGAATTTCATGATAGTTTTATACTGGTTTTAGAGATGTCAGCAACATTTTCCCATTAAAATTCGATTCATGAGTACGTGGACTTTATGAAATCCGTTGCGTTCCATTAACTTTCCGTAGTAACAATTGGAACAAACAGTTGTATTGATGGATTCTTTGGAAGAAACCCAATTATGGGAATGTAATCCTACTATTAGATTCATTACTCAATTGTAAATTTTGATATTTCAGGGATTTTATGGGTGGTGGATATCGCGGTGAGCGAAGGAAGCAGATGCCAACTGAGCCCCCGTACACAGCGTTCGTTGGGAATCTACCTGATGGAATTGTACAGAGGGACATCGATAAAATTTTCGCACAACAAAATGTGAAAAACGTGCGTTTAGTCAAAGATCGTGAGACCGATAGGTATGTGAAAACTCGTCAAGTCCAATTGTGTATTATAAGGATTATGCTGAATGCATTCAAATGAATGATATTTAAAAATTACAGATTTAAAGGCTTCTGCTATGTTGAATTTGAAAATATCTCTGATTTGGAGTCAGCGTTGAAATTGAATGGCAATGTTATTGTTGAAGATAATTTGATCAAAATCGATATTGCTGAAGGGAAAAAAAATGATCGAGGGGGTGGATTTGACAGAAGACGTGGCGGACCTGGCGGAAGCGCCGGCAGTGGTTATGGTAATTCTTCAATTTATCCGAGTAAGCGTTATGCATTGCATAACGTGGGAAATTAGATAGTTTCATTTCATTCTAAGAACATCTTACTCTTGATGAAGGGAATGTAAACCATTTTATGTAGAAATTAGAATTTTTGAACTTTAATGTATATGAAGTAGATTTTTTTTTGCCTTCGAATTAAATCCAAATTTGATTTTCATGTTTTACCCAGGGTATAATGATAGGAGACCGCAAGGCACTAGCGGTGGCAGGCCGGGTGGCTTTGGTGGCGATTCTAGAGGCAATCGCGGAAATTACGGTAATTTCGGTGAAGAAGGCGCTGGCGGTGGCCGGGACTGGTCTTCGCGTGGTGCACCTCAACGATCGTACGGTGGCACAAGTGCCCCGCGACGCGGTGGGGGGACTGGTTCAGATCGCGGGAAGTCGTTCCCGGATGAACCGTTCCTTCAAGGCCCACCTGCAGGTAACTTCCTTGATATCTATCTTCACAAAAAACCGAGTATATTGTTGTACGAATATGTACATCTATTATACTATCATTCTTATAGATACGGCTGGACGGAAACGATTGGTGTTAAGTAAAAGGACAATTCCTGGTCCAGTCAATGCGGTTGCTGAGTCAAGTCAGCATAAGTCAATTTATGGCGGCGCGAAACCCCGAGAGGAAAAAGTGGCGCCGAATGAAGAGAAGTAAATTTCAATTCGTCAAACACAAACATATAATAGCTTCGATTTCTCCGTGATTTAGGGGAAGTTAATTTTCACTGAGGAAACATTATTTGATTATAAAAAGGAACAAATATGGAATATTAATATTGAGGTTTTATAAAAAACAGAAAACATCAAAAAGTGTTCGCAGCTAATTGAAAATGGTTAATTGGGGAGAAGCTTTCGACCGAGAAAGAGAAAAAATGATACAATGCACTACTAAGATAGTAACTTTTTTTGTCTCACTCCTCAGGACAGTCTTCCCTGAAGGAAAGGAATGATTAAACAGAAAAGAAACCAACGGCCCTGTAATATTCGTCAAGCAATGAGGTTTATGTATATTTCATATTTTTTGTAATTGCAATTTTGCAATTTGATGTTTTCTATTTCCAACTTTCCTATACCTCATCGTCAAAATACGAATAATTGTAATAGCATTATATTCCATTTGAATATAATGGAGAAATGAACAATTCAATAATAAAATTTGAAAAATGAAGAAAAAAAATTTACTGATCTACAAATTATAATACGAGAAGCAAGTGTACAATGGATGTTCCAAATATGAGTAATATTTATGTGAAACAAAAAATAATTATTTCAACGTATTGAGTGCATCGATATTCATATTGATATTTATCAACCGATTAAAATAAAGAGGGGAAAATGAATCGGGTCAGTTCATAATAGATAATTTAGAACTTGTACAAATTTACCAAGGGCTAAACATGCACGACATATTTCTTCTCGCGCAACTTACATTTCAATCAGTACAAAATAATTCTTTCCCCTGTTTATTTCTCGTACATATGAGCCCTTTGCTCTTTATATTTTAAGTTTATCTCATCAGCCCCCGATTTCATTATTGAAAGACGAATACTATTTGTTCAATGATTTAATTTTTTCAATCATTTCCGAAAGCGAATTGAAAATTTTGAAATACATGAGATCATATTTGACGAAATGATTGAATCTAATGGATGAATTATGTGTAGCTGTACAATAAGTGCACGACAATTATGATTATACATACATGATGAGAAATAAAAACTACAATTGATATTGGTCGATTGTTTTTACCTTTACATTTGTTTAAGACTCAATCAACAATAATTCGCGTTCATCGTTGACGACGAATGCAGACAATGTTGTTATATAGTAAGAGAGAAATCAATAATGGAAGTTTAACAAAAAACCGATTGAATAATCAAGCATCGATAAATCTTTGTGAAACTAGACTTGTATAAGATTAAACATTTCATAAATAAAAAGAGATAATTTCCTCATGTACATCAAATGTAATGCACTGAGATTAATTATTGAATCTTCATTGTATGATTTAACCGTCATAGTGAGTGGCTATGGCATTAAATGATGTAGATCATAAGCCCACCTCAAATATATCACATATATCATGAAATTTTGGTAATAAGCAACTCTGTTTATCGGCAAATATTTCATTGTTTCCCGAAACAAGCGTATTTACAATTTGCCGCCTCATTCAATGAATCTCTACCAATCGTAGTGTTGTCTCCATAATGCTCTAGAAATGAACAAATCAAATGTTTATGTTGGACGATTTACTGAATGAAACTGTATACTGAATACCAGTGAAATAGCAGTTTCAATTCTCAGAACTTTACGCTTTTTTTGAATTTATCAAATTGCCATAGCGAAGAGGATCAACTCTTCCAATTGTTCATTGTGTCTGCCACGCCTATCTTTGACTGCGGCCGCTCTTTCCCCTTACTCTTGAATACATCATATATATATATATATATATATATAATATCGCACTTCCTGTACAGTCAAAATGAAACTTCATTTCCGTGCGCATAAGTCTCAACATCTATTGGTAGATGAATAATGCATTAACCAATGGACATTTTAATTATATACGAAATACGAGAGTAACTGTAGTAAAAGATTTTTAGCAAGAATAAATTGTCTCCGGCTACGATTCACACACTGTGACAGACTGTGGCGTCCGGTAGTCATCAAGTTAAAATTGCACCGTTTTCTCGTTCATTGCATTTGTTTTATTCGCTAAATCAGCGTCTTCGATAGCAGAACGTGTGGTCATACCGACGCATTATGTCAAGTGAGAGTGTGAAAACGGTAAAATCATATTCTCTAGTCATAAACATATAAATATACTTGGAAAATTATTTTGTTCACCCTTAGTATATTAACTTACTTTCATATGAATGTATGCATGTACATCTGTTGATGATTCATAATTATTTTTCAACCGACTTCATATTATAATGTGTATTATCGTTGTTATCATGAATTATTCGTGTTATTCGTCAATATGTTCTTCTAGAAATATTTTATTTCAATTTGTTATTTTAGTATAATTTTGTATAAGAGGTGTAACAAAAGTACATGTATTGTAAATTTTATCATTGGTTTCATGAAGAGTATACTTGTGCATCTATGTAAAGTATTCTTGGACATTTCAACCCGATGAAATGAGTGTTCACGGAATTCATCTAGTTCGAGATCCTTTTTGATCAACTCGTCCACTTATTTCATAGTATTTTATTTAATTTCAGATTTTTCTGTTATTAATTTTCCTTTGAATGTATTATTTCAGTTTGCTAGTCTTGAAACGCCAGGATATGTTGGCTTTGCTAATTTGCCAAATCAGGTGCATAGGAAATCGGTGAAGAAAGGATTTGAGTTCACTTTGATGGTTGTTGGTGAATCGGGTTTAGGAAAATCAACTTTGGTCAACAGCCTTTTTTTGACTGATTTATATCCTGAAAGGATAATACCAGATGCCGTTGGTAAGTGAATGAAAATAGGTAACATTAATCTTCATTTCAAATGAGAATGGAGTAAAAATTGTGGGTATCATGTTTATTTTTATTCTCAGAAAAAACCAATCAAACAGTGAAGCTTGATGCATCTACCGTTGAAATTGAAGAGAGAGGAGTCAAATTGAGATTAACCGTTGTCGATACACCCGGATATGGCGATGCTATTGATAATAGAGACAGTTTCAGAGCAATAATAAAATATATTGATGAACAATTTGAACGATTTCTCAGAGACGAGAGTGGATTGAATCGCAGGAACATAGTAGATAATAGAATACATTGCTGCTTTTATTTTATTTCGCCATTCGGCCATGGGTAATTCAATCAATTCATATTTGAATTCGCATTAAGTGCCTATCACGATTGTATTTATTAAATGGATTATATGGCTTGCAGACTTAAGCCATTGGATATTGAGTTCATGAAACAACTGCATAATAAAGTAAATATTGTCCCAGTAATTGCGAAAGCCGATGTGCTTTCGAAAAAAGAAGTTTTACGTTTGAAGAAACGTGTCATGGAGGAAATAGAAGGCAATGGAATCAAAATTTATCCTCTACCTGATTGTGATAGTGATGAAGATGAAGATTATAAAGAACAAGTTAGACAATTGAAGGAAGCTGTCCCATTTGCTGTTTGTGGATCAACTTCACTGCTGGAGGTGAAAGGACGAAAAGTACGTGGACGTCTGTACCCATGGGGTGTCGTTGAGGTGGAAAATCCTGATCACTGTGATTTCATCAAACTCAGAACAATGCTGATGTAAGTGGATCGTTTAGTTTTTTTCTTCTTTATCGGAAAATTATTCACAGCGGAAAATGTCCATGTAATAATAATCGTTCAATTTAGTACCCACATGCAAGACTTGCAAGAAGTTACACAAGAAGTACACTATGAAAATTATCGTAGCGAAAGATTGGCCAAAGGTGCACCAGTTCCCCCTCGAAGACAGACGTACGTATATTTTAACCTTGTGTGATTGTGCGCCCAATATTTCGGCGGTTTAACGTAGTATATATTATATTATGTTCATTATCAGGATCATTGAACCAGAAAAAGGAACGGGTGCAGAGAAGGATCGTATTCTGCAAGAGAAAGAGGCCGAATTACGGAGGATGCAAGAGATGCTAGCACAGATGCAAGCGCAAATGCAACAGCAGCAACCCTAATGCGAATTGAATCGATGCAAGACTCCCATAAGTTCCTTATGTCAGGTGCCAAAAAAAAAAAGAAGAGAAAGAATGAGAAATAAGAGACAAAAAGGACACGTTTACTGAAATATTAACGAACATTAAGGCACGCGACGCAACGGTTATTCCTAACAATGCGTGATGCATTACAATTACAGTGTCTCTTCAAAATGAACAAATTTACCGTAAGAAATTATCGATAAGGTTGTCAACAATCAGAAATAATAGGGATAGATTTTATTGATGTATTTTACAATTTCAGTATTTTTTTTCCACACAAATTTTTATAGATAACGAAAAAACAAAAGAAGAATTGTGAACTATAATAATGGCCATTGTAAGATGTCTCAGAGAATTCATCACAATTTTTTGAAAACAGTTCCGTCAAGTGCCTTTTAGTCTTTTCTTCCCCATATAGGTCATATATATATAGTACTGATGAGAAACACAGATTGTCAGTATATGACATATCACCACTTTCATTGGCCAAAAATATTCCCATCGATTTTTCAGAATACAAAAGATATTTCTTCCCCTTACGAAAGGAAAGAGCCATTTCTAATTTGATTTCGTTTATTCGAGCTAGTTTTTTAAATTCAAATGATATTTATGTGAAGTTCCGAAAATTGAATCTCATGCGAAACTGTGAAGCCGAATTATTTGTGCAAATTTTTTTCCATTTCGTTGATAGCACACTCACAACTACATGATGCACATCATCCGAACTAAGAGCATTCCATAAATTTGAAATCTATATGTTGGGAGTTCCATGAGCGAATAAAGAAAAAATTCTTCAATTGGAAGCGAACATACAAGTAGGATGAGTTTTGAAAATTTGTGTATTATGACGTATTGATCATCCGCGTTTACTGTGATAAACGATCATAACAAAACGTCAAAAATGGTTATTTTTTTCAAATAATCGAGAAAAAATCGGTGTTGGCATTCATTGTATTTCTTTCTGATTGCCGATCAATATATATATATATATAAATATCTTTTCTACTTTCTCATTAGTTATTTTTAATGATGCAATATCTTCTTGTTCTGAGTATATTTCATATTTTCTTTGTATTATTATATAATTGCCAGGAAAAATAATCTTCAAATATAGTAAAAAATTTTTCTACATTTATCAATTAAGGTTTTGTACATGTACTTATTCTATAAGTGATCCTTCTGATTATATTTGATCAACATAACATGGTTTTATATATTCAAATTACACATTTCTCTGTACAATTTTTATTTCACATTGCGTTATCTTATTTGTGCATATAATAGTCAATCGCAGTGGAAAATGCTGCAAAACCAGCGGCACCAACAATACCTGCCTTTATACCCGCTGTAACATATGAGAAGCATTGCGATTTAGAATGATTCTTGGTGTCTTAGTGACATTTGTATATCTTCGTTGATAAGTCAAATATCATACCTCTCAAACCAATGATACCTCCTGTCAAGCCACCAGCATAAGTACCGTTTTTCCAATCAGACTGACCGCGATACTAAAAAATGAAAATTACATTTACACTATCGTCTACATTATGTATTGAATCGAACGAAATCTACATGAACAACTTTGGAAAATCTCGTAAGTGCATAATTACCGATTCAATCGCACATTCAATCGCTGAGAATACACACCCTACGGCTGCAAAATTCTTAGCATAGCCTACAGTTGTAGTTTTCATTTCGCGGAATATTTCACGAGCCGATTGTTGTTTCTCAACGGCCGCAACATTAGGATTGACACTGGAGGAGAATAAACCAATAGCAGCACCCAATCCAAATCCTGAAATAAGAAAAGATATATTTAATGGATATTACTAATTTTCGATTCGATAGAATTTCCAATGAAACTTGAAACTAACCGAGTACACAACTCATGAGACTTTTGAAAACACAACTCTCCATCGCTGATTCAATTGTCTTCTCTTCATTAGTTTTGATGCGTACGGGTGTAGCACCCCTAGGAATAATGATATTCTCACGAGGTCGATGATGAGTTCCTATAAAGTAGACTGCAACTTGATCCCACACAGGATCACTCAGAAAAACTCTCTTGTCTTTCTCCTCCTGCTCCGGAATTGGCAATTTCGGCGGTTCAAACCGCAACATTCTCAACCTCAAAACAATTGAATTTTTATCAATTTGAATTTCAAATATATGAAAAATTGACAATATCCCTCCGTCATGTTTTTCTTTCAATCAATTGCTGCTCAAATACCTTTTGTTTACTCAAAACCAGCTGTGACATCAACTCAACTGATACTCATGAGTATAACCTCTAAATTGTCAATTGCAAAATCAACTCGCTGCACATATATCTGTAAAGATTTCAAAGTGGAAATGTGAGTGTGATATAACTTGTATTTCAAATATGAAATAATACATTTCATCTAACGGTACAATGTTACATAAATTAATTACCGAATAGATGAATGTAAATATGTTTTAATAAATTTCGCACATCTACTGTATTGAATCGTGCGTGTTACAAGCGTCGCCTTAATGGTCTTTGAATTCTTTGAATGCGGTGAAATTTCGCGCCATAATCCTTGTGATTTGTTCGTGGGATATGAGATCCAATCCAATTCCTTTCTCGTCCTTTATTGGTAAATGTATCGTGTACAATTAGCATGACCCTCTTTCGATAGTAAAATTTTTGAGCACTAGATGGCGAGTACGTCCCCGCCATAAGATAACATGACCCGTTTACAGTAGTGTTGTCTCCGACCACGAGGTGGTGTCGTGCAATTAGCATTTACCAATAATTAAAAGAAGATGACAATGGCGGCGCCCATAAGTGAAGCCAAACATTCGTACAATATATGTTCACTCACACGCGTATTTGTTTGTGCACGCAATGCACGTTAACACATATTGATAATTATGTTTAAATGGATCGGTGAAAAAAATATCGAACGACTAACCTGTACTGAAACATGACAACCATATGAATCGAGCGTACACCAGCGCTCCTCGTGTTCATACGCATAATCATAGAGAAATGTCGTCAAACATGTGTGGTTTGATAATCTATCCGTGCAAGAAAGTAAATAAACTGTTGATGAGATGACTAATTAACAAAGACAATAGCTTGCTAATTGCATGATGTATGTCAGTGCACAGATTTATATTCATATGGAATTTGAAAGGTTAGTCAAATTTCCTCGTCTATCACAATTATATTGCATTTCTGACGAATTCATATTGTAACTTTGACATATGCCGTCATATTTTTTCATATTTACAATTTCGAGAATTCAGGGATACATGCTACAAACGATGTATTTCTGTAAACTATTATTTATTATATAATATATGATTGTAGCCAGCCGCCAACAATCATTATACAATCGGTGATTTGATAATCATTGCTGTTCTTCAACCACGTATTCACTTTTGTTACCTTATCAATTATTTGTTCTTATTTGCCCGCACACTTTTTTTTTCTTCGAGATAAACTAATCATTCTACTTTTCTCTTACTCTTGTTTCCACCCTAATTGTAGATGAACATTCTACGGCTTGGAGGCATCGGCAGCTTTGCTATTGTCCTTGTAGGACTGTTCGGCGTGGGAACTATTTTGAAAATTTTTCTCTGTTTGATCGCATTAATTTTTGGGTAAGATGGAAAATTGTATGAATTTTGTTTGACATTACTGATAGATGAATATTGATTGCAGAACATTAACTTGTATATATAAAAAATATGTGCCACGTCTCGAAGATGAAATTAATTCTAACAGACAAAACTTATATGAAAAGACTGAGAAACTACGGAGGAATATTGCGGAATTATCAAAGGCAAAGGTGACATTCACATTAGATAGAAGAGTCACTGGCAGTCATATTATTGATGAATCATTGCAAGAAATACTGGATTTTATTTTACGAGATTATGTCTCGCCATGGTACAATGTACTCACAGATGATGAAGAATTCATTCACTCAGTACGTGATACGGCACAAAAAATTGCCATAAATATTGCTAATAGAGTGAAAGATGTTGATTGGATTCCGTATTTAACAACACGTCTTGTTGATGATGCGGCGTCACACATGAGACTTTATCGCCAAGCTCGGGCCAAAATGAAGCATGTGAGAAATATTAAAAGCAGCAGTAGCTCGAGTGGATCGGGTGGTACGCCTAAACGTACCCCGACACATCGACGTAATAAAAGCGAGACTGATATATCGTGGTATTCGCAATTAAAATTTTACATTCCTAATTTGACATCATTAACAGAGCCAATAGATAAAAATGTGGAGAAAAATGAAGATGTAACGTTGGAAAAAATTTTCTTCGATTTTGAAGTTCAAATGGAAAACGATACAATATGTCGTGATCTAATATGTACAAATGAAGAACAAGAATTGGCATTTCTGGGAGAAATTGCTGAAATTCTTTTATATTTATTATTGCCAAAGGCCGACTTCGATTGTTTAACTGTGAGATTTATACTGCGTGAACTTTTAGTCAATACAGTAATCACGCCATTGTTAGATATGTTCTCAGACCCGGACTATATTAATCAAGCATGTTTATGGCTGTGTACAAAGGATTTAAGTTCACACAGTGATGTATTTTTAACAATAGTAAGAATCACAGAGAGTGTAGAGGAACTCAAAGCAACAAAAAATATTGTTTGTGATGAAATTGCGCATTTGCGTTCGAAAGATTCCGGAGGTGACGATGATTTAACAGTGAAACAACAGTTGAACAGTTTACTTTACGTAAAAAAGTTATTGGAATCACGAATAATTAGCATGCAGGAAGGTTTGGATTCAGAAGTAGATGGAATTTGTTCACATCCCGATTGGAATAGATCGCTCATACCTGGACATAAATTAGTGAATTTACCACTCGATGAATTACTTAAAAACAATATTTCCCTCAGTTATTTCATCGATTACATGACGAGTATCAATAATGAGGCGTATCTTTTTTTCTATTTGAATATTTATGGTTGGAAAGTTTCGGCCGAACAGCAAATATCTGAGATTGAATTACAAAAATTAACTGGTAATCAGTCATTAGGTAATGTTACTACTAATTCTCGACGAAAGAATATTAATTTAGAAAATTTGAAAGAGGCTGCATTAAAAATATACCAGCAATATTTGAGTGATAAAGCATCAGTTAAGTTGCAATTAGATAACGTCTTGGTGAAAAATTTATTGACTAGAATTAAAACAGAAACTGTTCGAGACACTTGGTTTGATGAATTACAAGGCTGTTGCTACGAGAAATTACAAAATGACCATCGTTTTCTTCCATCATTCAAACGATCAATGTCATATGTGAAACTTTTAGCTGAATTGGATTTATTGAAGGATAGCACATCTGAAGATGATGTTAAATCATTAGACGGATTAAGCATTTCTAGTATGAATAATGAACTGGATTCTTTAGATGAAATATCACAGCAACGTGACAGTGAACAGCTGAAATATTCGTCTCACGAGAGTGTGAAATCCAATTCCAATTCATCAGCAAGCTTGACAAGTATGACAGAGCGTGAAAATATGGCTTGTTACGATGAAACCGACGCGGATATCAGTAATGTGATCAAAGAAATAAAGACCATGCGCAGCCCTTCGTGTTCTGATACTGATATTCGAATGAATGTTGGGAAGTCCGCTACATTTTACATCGAATCTAATACAGACGAATTGGTCAAATTGGTTGATAATACATACGATCAAAACGCAATACGAAAGTTACAACAAGGGCGTTTTGAACTCGGTGCAGAAATAATTGAAACTGGTGTTGTAAATGATCGTGGAAAGACATATGGAATTTACGCGGTAGCCGTAACAAAAAATTATGATTCGGGATATAAAGAAAAGTGGCATATCTATCGTAGATATTCTGATTTTCATGATCTTCATCAGAGAATAAAAGAAAAGTATTATGATTTGGCGAAATTGCCATTTCCAGCTAAAAAAGCATTCCACAATATGGATAGGTCACTTCTTGAACGCAGAATGGCAATGCTTAATGCGTGGCTTTATAGGCTCACAAAACCAACCACTATGGATGGCCATATGGGTTTGCAGAACTTATTGTTATTATTCTTAGAGCAAGGTGATTACGACAAGGGTGTTACTGGTGGACATATTTCGAGAACGGTGCGAATTTTATCACATTGAATCTGTGAATTCTCCATTCGCTGATAAAAATTATTTGGATCTCACTGAAATTCATGTTTTTTAGATTGATACTCTGGTGAATCCCCTAAAAACATCAATGAAAACTATGACACAGGCAGTAAAAACAATGCCGGATAATATGCTGAGCACGGTAGATGGTGTGATAGACGGTATCAGCAAACTGTTTGGTAATCAGAGAAAAAATAATATGCTATATGAAAGTGCAAAAGTTGGTGCGAGCATTGATACGGAGGTAAATCTTTTTTTTTCATAGAACATCAGTATTGTTGGACGATGTCATATCGTATTTACTTGCAGAAATATATTGATTCCGTTTCATTCTGTTACAGACTGATGATAATATTCCTCTGAGAATTATTTTGCTATTAATGGATGAAGTATTCGATTTAAAAGTAAGAAATCAGTGGTTGAGACGACGAATTGTTACTCTATTAAGGCAGATAATTCGTACGATATTTGGTGATATTGTGAACCGGAGGATAGTCGAGTATGTATCACTCTTGACGAGTCCGAAAAATGTTGCAACGTATTTGCGGCTCTTCAAGTAAGCATAAAATAAATTCCGAACGGATGGCAATGATTACTCCATACTTCATATTCTTTTTCTTCCCTTTATGTGAAGACAAAGTCATTGGCCGAATGGAGTTAGAGCTGAACCAAAGCCACCGCGTGATAGTGAAACTAAAAATCGCACTCGTGTAGCGGCCAAAGTTGCTCTACTGTCATGTTTATCGGATGAGCTCAAACATATCATTGGTAGTGAAACCACAAGGCAGGGATTATTACGAGTATTTGAACTCTTTCAACATCCCGTACTCAACAGAAGACTGCTATACGTCCTTTTGGAAGGCATCATTGAGAACCTTTTCCCACACAATGATTTAGTAACAATTATTCAAAAACTATACGCAATTTCGCCAAGAGTTAAGAGTAAAAGAACAAATTCCTGACATAGGTAATTTATACGTACTGCGTTCACCCGATTTATTCAAACGAATTTCTATCTTCAAGATTTTGTCGCTTTCGATTGCAAGCAATTAACAATTAAACTAATCTATTGATATCTTGCAACGGTCAAAAGTTGGGTACTGATGTTTCTTTCAATTATCAACACACTAATTACACAATGGACTCGTCAAAAGGCATCTGTTTTTCAATCAGTTTCGTCCCTGATTTTTTGAATGATTAATTGTACTATTACTACCACTAACGACTAGGAAACTAATTGTGAATCTCCAAATTGTTAGTCCTCACAGAAATTTATTTTATTACGGTTAATTCTATGGGTAATGTATGAGTATGAAATATGTGTAATGGACAATTTGTAGTTGTATATGACATGAATGGGAACAAGACGGATGTTTCAACACTATTTCGTTTACTGTAAAGTTAAATGGGCGATAATCATAGTATTACGAAAATATTGCGTCTCAGTGAGTTGATGACCAAAATTTTTTCAATATATATTTGGAATAATGTTGAAAAGTGCTTATCTATCTGCTGCTAAATCGTATCTTTTTTTAAATATTCGTGAAATATAATGATCGGGTTATTGTGATGATCATTTCATTCATACTCTATATGAAATGAAAGTGAAATATGATATGATAGAGCAATCGTCATTATAGAAAATCAATTTTTCGGAATATGTGAAAAATATACTAAACTATAAAAATGTGAATATATTATGTATATATCTATATACATGTAAAAATATATATATAATCGATTTGTGCCGAGATTCTAGGAAATTTATTTTTTGTTGATAGAGCGATTGAATTATATTGGGGAAAAATTTGATTCATCGAAACGGACTTCCCAGAGTTATACATATATAGGTATCAACTGTATTGAGGAGATCTCACATAATCAATTTTGCAACCAAACTTAATCCCTATGTAGACTTTACATTTCGCCATCGAAGAAAATGTTTATTGTGGCGGGATAGTTTAAGTGAGAACTCTTCGCGCACTTAGTCACCAATAGTAGAATAATTATATTATATATTGACGTCATGAATATGTGCATATATTTTGTTATTTTCATTGTGTTTGACGAACAATTATATTGCTATTATGTTCATCCATAAGAAACGAAAAAGAAAAAAATCTATCTATACAAATTCAATGATGCTTCTGTTATCCATCCAAAATTACCACGTACGCAGTATTATACATGTGAAATTTACTTTTAATCAAAATAGAACGAAGCAGAAAGAAAAAATTGAAAACAAGGGTGAGCTCTGACAGATCGTTCTAAGGAGTATGTGAAAGACAAAAGGGGGTTTATTAGCAGAGTGGCTTCTCTACAGCAAGATTGAACCCCTTTTTTCATATAGCAAATTGAGGGCTAGAATGAAAGCGAAAGAAAGGCTCCAGTAAACCAGTCTCTTTCGTTTGCTCTTGCTAACGCAGGGTGGGTATACCATCGTATGTACCGTATGTACCAAATATATGTATGAAACGCTTGTCCTCTTGTACGCGTGTACGCATATACATGCGATATGAACCAAAGGACATTCTGCTCTGTAATATAGAAGTACGAGCGGAGTGGAACAGAAGATGTGAGGGGAATACGAGCTATTGTGTGAAAAAAGAATTGGGCAGGACGCGTGCGATTGCAGTGAGGAAGAGGGAGAGAATGAGAGCCAGCGAGGGTGAGAATGGAGGTTGGAGGGTGGGAGGGCGAGGATGGTAACTTGGGGGCTCATAGCTTTTCTGATGATGCTCAATGGGGGAACATACGAAAAACTTATGCACCACCGTTACTACACATTTTTATATAGGAAACGTGGTCGTAAAGTTCTACGTGAAGGACTAGTAACACACACATAGAAATGGTAGCTGTAGTGGTACGAGGGCCACGCATCACTAACGAAAGAAAATCGATATGCATGATTCACACGAGCGTGAGTTGAAGGGGGAAGCGGAAGAAGGGGGTTTTTAGTAGGGGAAATGCAGGGGACACCGCGTTTCTTCTCTCCCCTTCATGGTGTGGTGATGCCCCCCCCGTGTTTAACCATTTCGCTTCTCTCCGTATTGTACAGATATATGCACACACATATACACACACATATGAATTCATAGTCGTGACCAAGGGGGGAATCGGGAACAGCCAGCAGCCAGCACACGCGTAATTCTATACAGCAGCAGGAGGGGTATATTCTTGTGATGCTACCCCCTCGGTCACTCGATCAGTCGTGTCCCGGGTACCGCGTGCAGTAGTAAACGCCGCTTGTAAATACCCAATTTTTTCGACACATCGCGAGTTATGTTTTAATATATTTTCATTTATCCATTTACATATAAACTCATATGAAGAATTTGTTCAATTGGTTGCGTTATTCTAATTATTTTCTAATCTTTCGTAATCGGCAGATTCACTGGACCTCATTCCTCATATAGAAACGGGGTGTTTGCAATCGAAGGTGTTTCGGTACTGCATGTCATGGTGGTTGATAGATTCAAATATTTGAATTTGTCAGCGCAACGTGTCAACTCTGTAGGGTGTATATACGCTTATATATATTGCGTTTGTCATCCTTATCATTGGGAAAACGCGGCTAAACTTGCAGCGGAAAGTGGGTTAACTGAAGACATTAATTATTTGCAATACGAATCACCGGATATTTTCGGCATTACCATTCAGATGCATTCATTAACAGCATCGAATATCATCAACTACATCTCCGTGCTTCTATCATTTGGCGTTCATCATTGGTTTATATTTACCCGCGCCAGATATAAGATTAGAAAAACGAGAAGATAATACTGTCTGTATCATGAATATTCCGCAATATGCAAACACGCAGTGTATATAGCGGGATAGCTTGTATATATATGTGTATGCAACAATCGATCTTTTTATCGAGTGACTGATAATGCCATAATTTTGATAAAAATTATTACATGCATCGCAGATGTTTACGAGCCAACAATTGAGAATATAAATATCAAATAGCGATCGAAAATTAAAATTTTTTTGCAAAGGTATTCTTCTCTGGCAGCATTTTTTGCTCATACAGTAGTTTAATATTATATGGAAAATATTTACAAGCTAACTTTAATTACAAAATATGAACTATCGGTGCATAATGAACTCATATTTCAATTTGAATAATTGTTTTCACGCTAGTGAGTTGTGTAGTACATCAGTGAGAAACGCATATAGACAAAGATATTTGAGTGTTGGGGGATGCAAAAGTTGGTAGTCGAGTATATATAGTGAATATAAAAGGGTGGGAGGATGAGGAGGGGAAAGCAACGAGAGAAGTCAGAGATTTCGATGCAAGGCCGAACAGCGCGTCGTGACGCCTACAGATATATGACGGACGGCGGCGAACTTGGGAAGGTATAAATATGTATGTCCACCCCGCGTGCGGTGATTAAAAACTTCAGTTTCTCGATATTATTCAATGTTTATTTCGCAACCAAATTATCTCAATTTAATATGTTTATTCAGTATTCAATCAACATCATCTCCGTTTCTCATTCTATCATTTATATATTTTTTTGGATGCACATGTATACTTGTTATTTCTTCAATATCAGTTCCCACTCGTAATCTTTCAAGTTATAGGCATCACACATGCATTGTGAAACGCATAAGGAAAATAAAACGTGAAAACGATGCCGCAGCTTGCGGTCAACTGGCTCTCATTCCGAAATAAGATACGCCTGAGACACAAAACACACAAATAATGTTATATTGCTTTTCAACAAGCGATATATGTAAATAAAAACATAGAAATACATGAGTGCGTGTAATATACTGATAGACGAATACATTTTTCCTTATATACATATGTGCCAATCTTCATTATAACTACATTAAGAAAAGGTGAATTAACATACGAGGATACTGTTCACACATTCAATAACGTTTTTTTTTTCTCAAAGTACAAAATGCAAGAAGCGTGACGTGGAAAAACGATGAAAAAATGTTGAGTTACGGGATAGTTTCAACTTGTTCGAGACTCTTGCTGTGTTACACCTTTTGTCTTTGAGCACATCCGTGCGAAAATTGTGTAGTATGTACAGGATCCAAAAACACAATAGCTAAAGAAGGATGAGTCGGTTGCAATTCATGCCTAGAATATCCAGTGTCCAGTTTGGGTGTATTATTGCGCCTCACGGTGGGTTTTTTTTTCTAATATTTTTTACACTTTTATCTTCAATAGATATTAAAGAGCTGGTGAGATCGGGTGCGGGTGACAAATGAAAAGAGTGCGAGGGAGATAAAATGAGAGAATGGGAAACGAGACGGAGTGAGATACAGTGGGGAGAATGACGACAGGGTAGGTATAGACTTACTTTAGACTGTGGTATGGAATTACCGTACTTATATTCAAGTCTAATATTAAGTTACCACTTTGCTTTACGGCAAGTGAACAGGCTGCCAGCATATAGGAAGCCATCTGAGCGCTCCTGGAACAGTCTCGCACGCTCGTCTGGGCCCACCTATGTTGAGTGTTGTTCCTCTCCTGTGGTGTGTCTCTTCCTTCAAGACTTTGTCGATCTTGTATCTGAATCACTCTTATATTGCTGTTGGTCGTGAACATACCTTTATCGCATTCAAACATTATTAAATCGTGAAAGATAGTTTGGCACATGTGAACATTCTTGTGAGTAATTGCGAAACTTTAAATAAAATACAAGGGAATAAATATCGATGGGCAATAAGATTCAGTTGAGGTGCAAAGACTTTTCTCTCGGTAGGTTTGGGCTGAAAGGATGCCAGTTTCGGATTGACACAGTGATAAAAATTTTTCTTTCTATGGCTTGCATCTAACAATAATACTTTTTCGGGAAGTTCGGAATAAATAACGCTTGAGAAGGCAGAGGTACTGACTTCTGTGCGTGCTCGGCTTTATTTGCATCGTCCTAGCACCATTTGAAATCAGTACTGCTCCTCTTGGTAGTCATCTTAAAGAACGCAGCAAGAAAGATGCATGCGTTATCATCAAACTGAATGAAATAATTCAATGTCAATATATGTATATTGTTGTATATATTTCACTTATTCACAAGATAATAGTGTAATACAATAGTGTATATATAATAATGTAATAACATTTAATGTTCAAATTGACAGTTGTTGGATACACAAGGAGCTCTTTTTTGTGTATAAAAAAAAATATTGCATAGTCGCACGCAAAAAATAATAATAAAAATGATGTAATAAATAAATGTTTTCGTTTTTTTCTAAATTCGATATGATATAAATTTTTCATCTGCGGCAATGACTGGAGGTGATGAGACAAACCTGTGCCGCGTGATCGTTATAAGTGTACACATTATGCACATATGTACATCATCAAATATGAAGTATTTCATACTTCTATGTTGCATCCTCCTTCTCTTTCTTTGCCTTATCTTACATTCGCTGTGGATAAAGTACAGTTTCTGACAAAAGTTTTGTTTCCGCAAATATGCGATCATAAATCGAATTCAAATCATTCCTTAATAATTATTTTGTTCGGAAGCACCAAGTCTCTATAATATTGTTATATAATTCATCAGCCACTTGGTATATTCAATCCCGAATTATTTATGAAACTAAATAATAATTAGCGACTAATGGAACAGAGCGAAATTTAACGACGCAACCATATACACGCAAGAGTGTGAATTAAATTACAATATTGTTTCTTTTACTGTTATTCATATTATTATTTAACTATTGTTATTCGTTATGTTATGTGGAATCTTTGGTTCGTTTTGTGGCTTGTAGCCTTGTCCAAGTTTCACCAAGTGCTTTTGCGAAATGATCATCAACTGCAATCAAATTCAGGATTTAATTCAACATCATACATTCACACAGTGTGAACAATTAATGGCTCTATATTATAGTTATATCATTAAAAATATTTTTTCATGCAGGCTCACCACTCAAACCAGCTTCCTTATCAATATTAGATGGCGAACCGTTGAATAGCGCTGCATATTCTTCTAAACCTAACGATCTTTTGAAATGCTCATCTATCGCGGGATCACTAACTACGCCCGAACTTCTGATACCAGTTCGCTGACCGCCAATTGCTGCTGAAGGCGTTGCTGTTGGTGTAGGCGTCACTGCTGTATCTTCGATCGTTGTACCTGCAGGGCAAAGTAGTCATAAAATTGCAAACAGTCAAATAATTAATTATGGTAAATTCAATGGACATATAACATCCATTCATCAATTGCAGCAAATAAAATGGGAGATTCTTCTCTTACTTTCTGATTCATTTTTCATGCATTGAATATATTTTTCATTTTAGAATATGAAAATGATGATGGTCATACCCGGTTGAGGTGCGGTTGGAACAATAACACTCGGTCTGTTGTGATGTACCCTTGCTGCAGACATGTCGAGTGCCTCGCTCTGAATCGGGTCCCTCCTACGCTCTCTCCGCCACGCGCTGCTTGGTTTTCTATGCAAACTCGATGCCTTCGGTCGTTCTTCTGCAAAAAAACAAGGAAAAAATGAATGAGTAAAATAGTTTGTCTACTTCCTGTAGTTCTCTTCAGAATCTTCTTTTGCCTCAGTCATCATTCCGATGATTTTATCTGTTATTTCGTATATGCGCGATATGTTGTGTCAAGTGAGGATAAACATGCAATCATTCAACAGTTTAAATTTAACATTCCCTTAAACAAACATAATTTGATGTTATTGGGTTTGTCACGTTTTCCGCAAACAATTGTTCACAGGAAGTCGACCGATCATAAACAATGATAAATGTTAATGGTAAAAAACAAAATCTTATATAGTTTTAGGATACGGTCCCCAGTCTCTGGAATAAAAATCGAATCGAAAGACAACACGATGAAAACCAATCTTCGATACGTAAGTGGAAAAGGGTATGAACAGGGCTTAACACTTTGAGAGGCAAAACGTTCGGTTCCCAGGATGAGACAGGAAGTGCCTAATAGCCGTGAGAGGATGCGCGGTGGGGCTGCGGAAACAGGTTTGGAAACGGACGATGGAAGCTAGAAAGATGAATGGAATGAAAGAAGGTGAAAGAGCTTGTTGTTTCACGAGTCTCAATTAACTTTTTGACTCTTTTGGCCCTCTTGTTGCCTGATGCAAACACCGCGGGAATATATTCAGGATAACGCAAATCCATTATTTCCTTCATTAAAACTCATATTCCAAAGGATTCAGTTGCGATGAATTCAGCCCACAACTCTCTTCCATCCATATTGGTATATCAATGCCAATATTCATACCGAATAATTTATCTAACTTTTTCAAAACAACAACATATTCATACAACACACATACCTATTAAATTACATTGGAATTGGAACTGTTTCGCGTGTACATCGAGCCACGGTTGCCACAAGCATGTTCGTCTAGATGTCATCCCCATTCGAACGTGTCGTGGCGTCTCGAGAGACTGCATAACTCTTTCAAAGCACCAAACACAAACCAAATAGCAAATGTTCGAATGAAAAATAGTGAGGGAATTGAAAAAAAATGCGAAAAAATAGTACAAAACAATCAACACGACTTAAATAATTCGAGTATTGTCACTAGCTGAATAATAATCACACCAAAAAAAAAAAAAATACACTAATGCACAGTTTGAAGTTTGTTAAAAAATACAATAAGCTATTATAGAAGAAATTGTACGGTGTTCACCGTGTGGTTCAATGTCGAGACAAAGAAACCGCAAGCATTATATATATATCATAAACCCCTCTTTTATATCCAAATTCGTCTATACATGTCCACACAACTGCGCGTAAAAACGCGACGTGGTGCAACCCCTCACTTGATGAAGAATAGAGGGGAGGTACAATTAAACAAAGTGTGAGAATAGAATAATAGAATAATAGAAAATAATAATAAAGAAAAAAATGATGGCAAAAACAATTGGGAAAGTCGTCGAGTCGCGTTACGTATTTCGTAATATATAAATGAACCGTCTCGCGTTTATTGTGAATGCTTTCTTACGACTGTCTTAAACGCTCATTCATTCATCTCCAGCCACGGTCTCATCTGCTTGAGTCTGGTGTGCCCCACCCTAACCGCGAATCACCCCTTCCATATATCGTTGACTCGACTCGCGCGCGCGGGCCCTTTTATGCGTCCTTGCCATGCCGTGTAAAGTGGTCTATTCACGTAGGCGAAAATGCCCAGTTCGCGATAACCTTACACACACACACTCTCATGTTTCAATCCACTCATGTTTTAGGTAAATCTGTACAATGAAATTGTTAAATTTGTTGCAATTATTTATCATACACGAGAACAATATTGTGATAACGGAAGTAAGTCGACTGGATAATAAAAGGAAGGAAAACAAAATACATCCAAACACTGCCCATAATATCCGTATTCGGTTCAAGGCTCTACCGATAACTTTTATATGCGGAATTTCATGTGAGACGATTTTTCAACAACTTGGAGTACCTTTTTTATTTTTATCAATGCATCGATTGTTCAAGATGGAATCATTCTCGAATGGTTTCTTCTGCGAAAGTCCCCAAGATAATTCAAAATTCAGAAAACAAAGAACTGTCATATAGATCGACAGAGATTTTTCCAAACTCTCCGCAGAATTCCAATATATGCGGATATGTGCATCGAAACTCACGAAAGGAGAAATGACATGTGTTTAATGAGAACTATTCCTTGGAGTCGGAGATGAATAGAATGAGAAAGGAAGAAAAATAAAGAGGAACGAGGATAAAATTAATATAAGTGCACAGATTGAAAAATTGTAAACAGAATACTTGGAACAAGTGTATAACATTGTATTTTGTAAATTGTGCAACGAATTCGGGAGAATATTCCAATGACAATGCGATGAGTGTATGCATTTAGTTCATAATTGTTTCATTCGCAGAATATACACATCGAATTTATTGAGAAGTTGATGCTCAATGGTCGCTCGCCAAGGTTTCATAATTCGCAAAATGTACATGTATAAATATGCATATATACACATATACACACATGTTACTGTAAATAAGTTCAGTTGAAATTAATTGCATGACAATTCGCTCTAATAGTTTTGTGACCCAATTACAAGTCATGTTGGTTGGTTAATTTTCACTAAATCAATTTACCGTTAATTATTTTAACATGCTTTTGTCTGAGACAGTTTGTTAGCTTTGAGACTGTTTGAGGAAATGTTTTATGTATGAATATTATCAAATTACCTGTGAACTTGATTGTTATGTTATTCGTGACATGATTGCATTCTTTAATAGAAAAAATAATATTTAATCAAGAGCATGATTGAATACTTGTGATGAATTAAAATTACAAGTTATTTGCGGAATTTCCAATGAGTGTATTTTTCCAATGAGCTGCGTGGAATAGATTGATCATGTCAAATTGTCAGAATATTGATGACATGACGCTGGTGATGATAATGATGATGGTAATGAGTCCAATCGAATTATCAGGTCTTTGTTTGAATAATAATATGAATGCATGGGAAAAATAAACGTGGAATTTTTACAATAGGTCAGGGAATGAAACTCAAAGTCTGGCCATTGAAATATATTTTAAAACACGTTGTAATAATAAAATAACTGACCTTGCATCATCGTAGCTGCCCTAGAGAGGACATCCAATGCACTCTCAACAGCGGACATCCTTGCACGTGCGATAAAACTCTTTTTACTTTATTTAATGTCTTTCCTCTGGTTTTTTACTGCATGTATGGAGACGTTTATTGATGGGATGAATTCGATCCCTCTGATGCGATGCTTGTCGCTCTTCATATATCCATACGCCCCCGCGTGTACGATAAATTCGTATACTTGTTATATTTGTAATCTTGATTACCTGCCAATATTCCACGCACAATTATTGTTTCACTCTAGATGCCATTGCGAATGCGAATAAATGATGAAATAGTGTGGCAAAAGATATCAAAGCAATTGGAGATGTTAACCACGTTTGAGCTATGTGCGTGTTGCCGCGTATGAACGTCAGTGTGTACAAATAAAATAAAATGGGGGATTAAAAAAACGTGACATTGTCTGTGGAATGCGGACCCCTCACCAAGACGTTCCTCCTTCTTCTCCACCACTTCTTCCACCTCCTCGAACGCCTTCTTGCCTCGCGCGAGTATTACCTCCCGCGGTCACCCGCTCGCACCACTCAACCTCGTGTATATTTCAATTTGATATACGTCATTCGAAATCACAAAAACATCTTGTACTTTTACTTATTATTCTATGTACATACTCGCATATGATTCCAATTCCCTAATTTTGCAGCAACACTAATACAAAAAAATCAAAAAACAAATATCATTACAGGGACATATACACGTATTCTGCCCATCATAACTTAATTCTGTTGACGAGCGCGTGGTCCAGTTTGGTGCTTTCGAATTGAATTTCCCAATTTGTTCGGATTTCATCACAACATGTGTTTCTATAATTCTTCACTCCATAGCACATGTATATGTGTGTGATATACATATGTTGCATGATAAGGAATGTCAGAAAGTTCAGAATTATTTATTCACGTCAATTCAAAAAGTATAAGTACTATGAAAGTGCTGATAAAATATGTTCAATGATAGAATTGAAATAGTCCCTTGATTTTGTTTTAGGAATAATGAATGTAATGTGATTTTTTTATATTACTGTACACTGACGAATTGAAGAATTTTCAGAAGTGAATATTCAACATATTCAAAATGAGCGCAACGCTTCTCTTTGGTTTCCTCCCTTTTTTTTATTATTATCGTTGTGATTATTATTATTATTTTTTGTTGATAAACAGTCGCGTCGTGCGTAAATTCTTCCGAACGTAGGACGATGACATGCATGATTGCCAGTGGTGCGCACGTGTGACCACGTGTAGACTCGTATATAATGTACCAAGCGTAATGCTCCAAAACCATCAGGAAAAAGATGCATCTAACACATACGACATTATACATCGCAGAATAATCGGGAGAATTCTCACGATTAAATAAACTTGAATTAATCCCAATGTATGTGAGCGATCCAAAAAAAGCAACAATAAGCCAGAAAGACAAATAGTAGATAGATAATATAATGCAATTATTTGACGAAATGACAACAAATTGTTTGGCGATAGAATTCCTCGATAAAACTGTATATCAAGGCAAGATCAAAATAACTTCATATGAGAAGTGAGGGAGATATCCTGGGAGAGCACGTCCCTTGTCAGTACAAATCAATAGAGGAATGCGGCGTAGCGTTAAAAAGGTAAGGCCTTGCATTCCATAAGTAAAACGAAATAATGTCGCTTCGAGCGCGCGTTGAAACACTCACCTTATTATTATATAAAATATATATATCTATATACGTATATACATAATGTATATGTGTATATGTATATGTATATATACATATATATATAAATATATATTTATTTATATTCACATATCCATATATACGCAGATATTTATGAAATAATTGATGATAATGAAACAATAACACTCGCGATTACATAAAATTGATAAAGTCTAACGTATTATTTGATGATAAAATTTTGACGTTTTCTGCCGATTATTTCCATTGAAAATCGCGATGGAAATCCTAATGGTATGCGGGCGGACACACGGAGCACGAGCCGTCTGACACGAGAGGTATCCACAGCACGGCTACCCCACCACTTTACCACTTATACGTTACAATGGAATGTCAGGCATTCGGTCAGCTAACGCTCTCTACAGGCAAAACTTCCAAGTTAAATTGTATATATGCCATATACTTCGTGTAAATATCACGTCTAAAGTCCGATGAAGTTGCATACATACTGGTATATATATCTATCACCAGTTTTGTATCTTAAGGCGCACATTCACATTTTTCTTATATGTGTTTGTATGAATTTTATACACAGTATTCACGTACACCCGCGCATCAGCTTTCCAAAGAAGCTTTCACACTATGAAATGAATTCACATATACGATGTGGGGTCAGGAGTTGCTCCATGCAAGGACACGAGACTTTCTCGGTCATTCCCAGACATACAATTGTCCGTATAGTTTTGCGTAATTTCTTTCTCCGCTTAGATTATAATGCTTCTTCTGTAATGGATTTTTTTGTTGTGTCATATTATTCAACTGATAGATCCTTTTTTCTATTCATCGTATATATTATTTATAAATAATTTCAATTTTGATACAAGACATAGTCGCAGACAAAGGTAATTTTTAAAGCATTATTCAATATTGTACAAAAACAAATGTTCACGATAGTGACACATAAATTAAATTTAATGATAACTGTGTGCAAAATGTCATCTGTATTAAAAATATGTATAAAGAGAATAGAATTTTCCAGAGTGGAATATTCGGGTGCTATAATTACCTGCCTATTTCAGTATGCAATGGAGAATAACACTCATCTTTAGCGCGAGTATTTTATACTCTGTTTCCATATGTACTCCCCAATTCTTTCATATAAACGTAAACACAATAAGCCGTGATGGTCATTAACTAAAATTACCTTAGTGGACAACAGGTATAATTTTTATGATTAAATATAGATATCATGGTGATCGCAAATTGGAGTGAACAAAAACAAACTTACACACGAAGCGGTGAGCCGACAAATCTCGTAAAAGATGTCCATCATAATTTCGTAATACCAACATCAGAGTCATCTTCGTCACTCGAACTGTCGATAGCGTAGCATAACTGAAAAAAGTGAAACAGAAGCAGTAGTTGGAGTTTCATCAATAATAATTCAGAATTAGAAAAAATAGTCAATACAAACTTCGTCTAAGTCAGGCCTTTTGAGCAAATCTTCCAAACCAGCAATTCTCTCGAGATAATTCGGTTGATTGCATGCATCCAAAACGAAATCGAATCCACGGTTTCTATACTCATTAATTAAAGGTGCTGAACAAGCAGTGCATGATGGAAATCTGTGTGTAATTGTTAGACGCATTTCGTGGTTCCACAGCGAACCGCGAATGGTATGTGGAACAGCGCCCAATAATCCTTCACAAGATAATCGTTCACTCAAACGATACTGACTCCTCGCATCATCCATAAATGCTTTCGCTTCGATGCTAGAATAACAAAGGATTTAATCATTGAATTTAGATTGATGGCAATAGTCTTCATTTTTGTTTGATGAGAGAATTACCCTTTGGGGTGTTGTGTCACAGAGACCATCAATTCAACAGCTAGACCAGCAGCAATCAATGATAGTCCTGGCCTACTGACCGTGCACTGCTGATCAAGAGTTCTATCCATCTGAGACTGTAATTGTCATTTGGAGCAAATGTTTATTCATCCTAATCAACAAACATTACTTTTCATGCATTGATTCATACAATACTAAGCATTTATAACTTACATTTCCTGGTTGTGTCACATCATTGCAAAAGTAACAGCCGAGATCCTCTCCACTCGGATGATATATACTCAAATCTGGAGATACCGCATTTATTGTTCTTCGTGTTCCGTGGCGTTGTACTGTGTAGGAATCAAAGCCAAGTGCTGCATTAATCGCAATCCTGTCATGAGATGCACATAAAAGTGTCGGTAGCCATCTTGCTTCACGTGAATCGAGTAATAAAAAAACGACGTCGTGACTTTTCACTAAATTTTCTAATGTGTCAAGTGCAGCACGAGTCGATGCCATCATGGTTTGCCCTACGACGTGACCAGGCATTGGAATGTGCAAGACGACGGCCTCAACATTCTATGAATTCAATTATAAATTTCAACCAGCGATAAGAGTGTTTTTCCGAATGATGAAATGAATATAAATGACACTCACAAATGTCGGGGATATTCGTAGTAATGCTTCCTTTGCTGCTTCAGCTTTCAATCGACGTTTGACAGCATCTTCATGTGTATAAAGGCTTTGCCGTACTGTATTACTGTGGGATACTGTGGAATTATCAACAAAAGTAATATTTTTAATTCCCCAACCGATTAAAGCTCTTGCTACTGAACATCCCAAAGTTCCGGCGCCCAATAATAAGCAACGAAGTGCAGCAATTTGTTCTAAATTCAGATCTGGCACTAATCGCCACTTCATCAATTTCAAATTCAAATTTACAGCACGTTCGCCCATTCTAAAAAGAATATATGAGTTGATGAATATAATTTGGTGAGGACTTTGAATTTATTTACCTGCCTGGATCCATGCTTTCAGAGAGGTCAGCAATATTGGGACCCATTTTGCCATTCACGTTTGTCTCCCAGCCTACGAGTCTTCCTTCAAAAATATTTTGCCTTGTGGTCTCGATATCCAGGCCCGGTTTTGCTTTTATAGTCAATATAACTGATGACTCGCAACCCCTACCACGGATGGCTAATATATTAATCGTTTCTTTGAACGCAAAATTCGGACAGCACCAAAATAATAAACATAGAAGATTTCTCAACGGCCATCCAGGTTCTGTGCTTTCGCAAGGATCATAGTAGGCAAAGAAGAGTTTGTCATCTAGCTGCAACATGTTTTTACCATAGGCGTTCATGTTATTGAAAATTTATATCCTTCGTAAAAAATGTATTTACCGATCTTTTTTCATCTTCTTTCATGTCAGCGTCAACGCACGCGATTCCCTCAGCTAAACTGGTCAGTTTCAAGTCATTATGATTCATTAAAAGTACCGAGAAGAAACATTTTGAACTGCTGTTCAAGTTATTAAAACTTTCAGTTAATTTTCTCCGACAATCAATTGGAAAAACGTGCATTATTTGCTGTGGCGCAGATTGATAAAACATCTCCGGTAGATTGAAAGCAGTTGGATAAGCAGCCCAATAGTGAAATCTGTATTTCTTCAAGTCGGCATATGAGAAAATTAAAAATAGTGTGAGCCTCCAAGGCTCTTTTAAAGCTGTACCATCCGTGATGGCATTTAACAGATGTTTTCCAATCGAATGTATCAACTTTTCAGGTTCTATTCGTCGAAATGATTCAAAAGTATTGGTATTGATCAAGATTCCTGAGCATGCTATAGCTCCATTATGAGATGTTGTTTCGACATCTCTAAAAAATGAATTAACGCAAGTTCAGTTATGTATTTCATTCCTCCTAGACGTTTCGATGATTAGCTTAACACAAAATAGATTGGTCGTGCACCTTACTCGTTAAATGATGTACAGTCGAGAAGCATGGGACTAGTCCGTTTATCATAAATTCTATCCAAACTGTAACTACTCCATATCGATATCTCAGTTTTTTCCTCAAGTTTATATTTGTCCAATTTCAATTCCGCAAATTTCGCCCAGAAATTCGGATCAATTGCAGTTCGCAATTTCGTGAATTTCACCATACTCTCAGCCGTCATTGTTGATCTGTTCTATATCAAAGTCTGCGACAGAAAAATGTTTCTTATATACATATATCAACTTAAAATCTTCGAATAGCAAAATCCAATTCAATTCTTGAATAGAATGATTAACAGAACAAATATGCTGAAATTTAACTTGCCCATCGTGATTGTTTTTAAGTTAAACGTGTATATTATTCTAAAGATATTATATAATTTGAATATATAAATATTGTTTATGATTACACTATGGTCGTTGCTGCCACAATAATGCATAATATTGAATAATGATATCAAATATTTGCAGTTGAAGTAGATATTACAAGAATTCAAGTAATGACAGAAGCATGATGTGACACATAAACAAACCCGGAGTACAAATATGCAGAAAATGTATCAATTGACTCATTCTTTACCTAAAAGTGTTGATTACAATATCCCTGTTAGTGAGCTGGAACAATAGGAATCAACGATACAAATGAATTTGTAACAAAAGCGAATGAACCCTAATAAATTCCGCAGACATGAATGAATACACAATTGACAAATTCACCAAAAGATCTTTGGTTGATAGTAGTAACGCAGATCTCTCTATTAAAATGTCATCCAGATGGCGCTGTCGATAACTTTAGACGGCATTATTGTCCGAGTTTTCAAACATTGACCCCAGACAGCACGACAATAGTTCCGATGGTGGCGCGACTGTTAACCGCGGTGGTAAAATATAAAAACAGTCTTTGGTTGCGCGGCGACCAGTTCAAAACTTTCTCAGCTGTGGTTTTGATTCACACTAGAAATAGGTTAAATATTCCTATTGGACTTCTACCTCTTTCATAATACACGTTGCTTTTGTTATCAGCGAAAAAGTTATCACGAATAAATACAGCGGACTAACACACCCACAAACCGATAAATTAATGCACTGTTTATAAATCTGCTTGTCATCCCAAATTGTTTTGTTGTGAGAATCGATGAATATAAATATACCAACTATGACTTTGGACCCGACAAAATGACAAATTGGATGAATATAATTTGAGCTGAAAAAAAAATGTGATTGAATATTTTTTTTTCACTCAACAATTTAGACCGTTATGGTACAGAATGGTTGGTAGATATATTTTTAATAATTTTAGACTCTTAAGAATGTTTGTCTTTCGGGATCGTTTGTAAATTTTAAGAGAACATTTCCATTCAAAGAGTTCCAGAGGCTTTACGGAATGAGAAGTCCCCAATTCAAATTGTGTTTTGGATCAGGAGCGTGTTTTATTCATCATTGACATTTATCACAATCCAATGATATATTTACACAAGAGAGAGTGGTACAAATAAAAATATGATACGTACGGCGCTGGATGTCAATGGTACAAGTGACGTCAAGATTACAATATGGACGATCGGCATCGGCTGCGTGGTTCCCTGTCGTAACAAAGGTTTCACATCATTTCCAAATTAAAATAAAATAAAACAACAATGTCAGATTATTTGAGATCAGCCCTCGGTTATCTCAATGGCACTTCAAATACAAATGATTATGTGGGTCAAATATTGGAAATAAATAATGTAAAACTACGTGTGAACCGATTGATAGCCGAGGGTGAGTATTGAATTTCATCCACCCACATTTTAAATATAAAGAAAAAAAATATATGTCATTGCTGCAATCAAAGAGACTATCATGTAATTACTAATCACATTAAAACATATCGAATGACGGTGAATAACAATTATACTTTACGATCAATACACAAAATTTCTTCACCCTCTTCGTTGCAATTTTACTGTTTTTGTCATTTCGCCAGAGTATTTGTTGACATCTGTCAATGGAATATTGTGACATGTATTGCAAGAGATTGTGAAAAATTTATCTGAATTAGAAATATGGATTGATTTAGATTTTTGGTTCTGTTATGCCACAATATCTCGTTTTCTTTTATCAGAACAAATGTAGAGAAAACCAATAGTTTTGATAATATAGCTTTGCTGTAAAATAGGCAAAATATATGATGTTAAAAAATAAAAAGTGAAAGTGAATCCTGGTTAATATGCTCTACTTCTTTAACTTTACATTGTAAATTTCACTTGGTCACGGTATAGTGAACTGAGTGGTCTAATGTGAAGTGTGATAAAATTCTTCATTCTGATATTTTATGATTCGTGTAATAGGTGGCTGGGCTTTGGTGTATGCTGTTGAAGATATCGCAACAGGCAACGAGTATGCTTTAAAGGTATTTGATAAATTTGAGACGATGATGAAATTGTTGATAATGCTGGATTCATATAGTATAATTCTTTTCTATTCCAATGCGTAGAGACTGATAGCTGTAGATGAGGAAGCCAATAAGAATGTACTTCAAGAGATTGAAGTACTGAGTAAATTGTCTGGTCATCCCAATATTATAAAGTATTTGTGTGCACAAAGAGTTGAAAGAGAGGATAAAAGTGGCTGCGAGTATTTAGTTGTAACAGAATTGTGCCCAGGTGGCACACTCGCCGATGTGCTTCGAAATGCATCAACAAATTCATTGACACTTACTCAAATCTGTCGAGTTGCATATCAGGCAACTAGAGCAATACATCACATGCACAGTCAACAGCCACAACCGATAGTTCATTGGGATATAAAGTTGGAAAATTTTTTATTTGGCTCTGATGGATTGATTAAGTTATGTGATTTTGGTAGTGCCTCCACACAACAAATCCTGCCGGATCCATCATGGAATGCACAAAAACGTTCTATGCTGGAAGATCAGATGTCACGTTATACAACTCCTATGTATCGATCACCAGAAATGCTAGATACATGGAGTAATGACCCTATCGGTCCACCAGTTGACTGTTGGGCTTTGGGCTGCATACTGTATTCATTAGTAACTCTACGTCATCCATTTCCCGAAGGTATTGTATTCATGCAATTATCATTAACATTGTGAATAAAATCTATGACTTCTTTCCAGGCAATAAACTTGCTATCGTTAACTCAAGATATGCTCCGCCATCACCGAATCCCCGTTTGTCATGTATTCATGATCTTATCAAAGGTTGCTTGGAAGCATCACCAATCAAGCGTATGACATCGTCAATGTTACTTGAACGTTTAGCAGCGATTGCTGAATCAAACAATTTTGATCCAAGGGAATCAGCTAAGATCCAAATAAAAGCACCAGCACCGCCGAGACCGACACCGCCTCCGACAGCAGCACCAACACCTCCACCACGGCCTGTTCCTCCAGTCGCTTCAGGACCACCACCAACAGTCTGTGCACCACCTAGGCATTTACCGGGAAATAATCAACCGTCGCAAAAAACTCCAGTTGCCCAAAGTGGTGGTTCGGGATTATTTAGTTCACTAAGAGGCGGGGCCGGTAGCATATTTCGTAATATAAAGGACACGTCTAGCAAAGTAATGCATACAGTACAGCAAAGCATGGCCCGTACAGAATTGGATGCAAGTTACTTAACATCACGTATATTGATAATGCCATACCCAGCTGACGGTATTGAATCCGCGTATCGTGCTAATCATGTTGAGGATGTGCGAGCATATCTTCAAGTTCGACATCCACCACCAGCAGAAATACAATTGTATAATTTGTCACGCGGTCGGCCTAATGTTTCCCGTCTTCCCGGCAAACACATTGATTGTACGTTTGCCTATGCCTCGTCGGATTCCAATGCTCCATTGCTTTCTGCTCTCTATCAAATTTGCCAGGATATTTACCGATATCTTGATGCTGATTTTAATCACATTGTGGTGCTATACTGTGTAGTAAGTATCATTATCGTGACAATGACAAAAATCAATTTAATAAATGTTTACCTCAAAGAATCCTCTAATTTTAGGACGGGTGTCGTGCGAGTGCAACGGTTGCCTGTGCCCTGCTGCTTTATGCTGGTGTATTATCAACTGCTGAAGAAGCAATTGCGTTGTTTACCACTCGGAGATGTCAACCGCCACAATTGCAAGCGTCAGAATTACGTACAATTAATTATATGAGCGTCTTGCATTCTGGCGTCCATCCACATATTCGACCATTGGCACTACGTTCAATATTATTGCAACCTGTACCGCTATTCACTCGTGCCCGAGATGGGTGTAGACCTTACGCAGAAATTTATAGTAATGGAGCTCTCGTATTCTCGACAAAAAAGTCAGAGTACGATGATATGAAATTATTTGATATGATGGAGGGTCGCGCTTGTCTAGTTCTTGGCGATGCAGTCGTTCGTGGTGATGTTACAATCGTCGTCTTTCACGCGCGACAGCAACTTGGTCGTGTTATTGGAATTAAAATTGCCTCGTTGCATTTCCATACTGGCTATATACCCTTGAATGAAAGTACACTAAATTTCGAGAAAAAAGATTTGGATGATGCACCTGAACTTGGCGGTAAATTCAAGATTGTATTAAATGTTATGATTGGTGATGATCATATGAAAACATCACGCACCCCTGCTCCCTGGGAGGTGGAGGCGTCACGTGATCAAGACATAATACCCGATCCGCTGTTTGGCTCTACGCTGGAGATGGAAGAAACATTAGAAAATTTTAGGACCACTAGTCAACCTGAGGTATGAAATTTCGGTCTTTCTTCAATCTTATATTAAGCTACAATAATAAATGAAAATATATGACTCATTTCCAGAAACCACGGAGAGAACAGGAATCTGTGGTCGAACAGGAACCTCTAGTAGAAGAAACTCCACAACCCGAAGAACCATCAGAACAGAAACAAGATATTACGCTACAGCACGAAGATGAATTAGCTGAAGCCGATCTCTTAAACCTTGGAATGCCATCGGCTGCGATGAATACTATTTCTCCCAATTCGCAAACATCGACTTCCCACTCAGGATTAGACATATTTTCGAATCCAGCACAGAATGAGAAAGATTTAGTCGGCGGCTTCGCATCATTCAATCGATCATCGTCAACGGAACATGTACCGGGAAGAAGTGAATTGCAACAAAATGATTTACTCTCTTCGAATATTCGATCAAGTGGGAATAATGCGGATGTTGGCAATTTATTATTCGGTGATGATCGTGCGACGGAAAAGGTGGGAAATGACTTTCTATTTGATCCGCTTGGCGGAAGTAGTGGTGGAGGAAATGATCTCTTAGGCAACTGGTCGAATACGACACAAAATACGGCTACCTTAAAAACCCCTAATGAAGAAAGCTTTCCACGTAACTCGAGTGTACCAAACTTTGCTGCTCAAAATAAAGATCCATTTGCCAATTTGGCTGGATCGTTGGGGGCAGGTTTAAATGCCAGTTGGAATGGCACCCCACGTGATTCAAATACTCCACAATCGGCGAGTCCAGCACCTGCTGGTACGCCCATACATTCTAGTCCACGCATGCATAATAAGACAAATATACCAAACGACATTGGTATAAATTCAGATTCATCAGTTTTCAATAACAAACCGACGGCGAAGTCAGGAGATGCATTCGAAGACTTACTCGGTAGTCAAGGATATAATTTCTTTAGTTCACGTAAAACAGATAAGGACAGTCCGAAAACAATCAATCAAATGCGTAAAGTTGAGGCAGCTAAAACGATGGATCCGGATGTGTTGAAAGTATCAGAATGGAAAGAGGGTAAGAAAGGAAATTTGCGAGCATTATTATGCTCACTGCATACTGTCTTATGGCCTGAAGCAGATAGATGGAGACGATATGAGATGCATCAACTTGTCACGCCTGCAGATGTGAAGAAAGCCTATCGTAAAGCATGTTTAGCTGTCCATCCAGACAAGGTAAGAGTAATGTCCATATTAATCTAAGATTGCCAAATATCCTACATGTTTTCTCCATTTTCATCCGGAATATTTTTAGCAAGCGGGAACTGACAATGAAAACATCGCAAAACTCATCTTTATGGAATTGAATAATGCTTGGAGTGCATTTGAAAATGATGCAGCACAGCAAAATTTATTTAGTTAATTTTAGTGGAATCAAACTGAAATAAATATATATATGAAGTGATGCAGAAGGAACGACGTGAGAAGATTAAATAACTCGCTCATTCGGTCGACTGTGCGCGCTGATGATTTTTGTTTTAATCTGTAAGATAAACTTTATTGCATTCCGACATTCCAACAATGTTATTATTAGCCGTAGTCATGCTGTATCGCATCAAATCATTAGACATTCGAATCTACTTTAGTAGAGCGTTTTCAATCTGACGCTCGACTACGTATATGATTCATCAGTAACTGATTGATAGATTTGTCGCCATGATTACTGCTGTCTCTTATATGATCAACGAAAATCACTTCAAAATTTAAATGATAAAATCCATGTTATTGAAAAAAGAAAGAAACAAAAAATGATATGTATATAATGCAATGTAAATTAAACAATTCCCGAATATACGAGAATATTTTCTGGGCGAATCTGACGATCATTATTCACTTCATCCATCGTATACATAATGCATCTTGATCTCATAGAATTTTATTGTTTTTTTCTTTCTTTTTTTGGGTGATTTGAACTTGTCTTGTTAGCTCCACCCAACGTTCAAATCACCCCTGCAATAATTATATTCTTTGATTTTATTGATTAATTGTCTGCTACAGACGAATCATCCGGGGTCAAATCAAGGACAAAAGGACACAAGTAGAGTGTTGTTTATACACAGCAAGCCCCTCCCGTTTAAACTAATCTGATTGTGTTACTTTCTTCTCCTTGGTAGAAAAATGACTGAAAGTTGGGTGGTTGACTGAGATTCACAGCTAAATATGAACGGTAAAGATTTTCATCTCTTGATGAATACCTGAAGTTACATATAGCTAAAAAAAGTCAAGTTATACATAAGAAAAAAAGTTTGTTATTTGCTGTTCGTATAAAACTAGAGATTGACTCTGAGTTACAAATAGCATCCCTGTGACGTTTGCAGTCTCACCTACAATCACGCACGCGTACCCGCTTATCTAATAGTTCCCTAGATGTTAGTATGTTAGTGCGCAAGATATGAACAAGGGATGAAATTTAAAAGGGAGGGGCTGCCCGAAAAATGGCTGTCACGCACGGGACAGAAAGTTCGGAAGAGGGCGAGTGACGCTTTCGAACGCCTCTCTTCTTCCATATTCACACACTGACCAATTGACATTATTTTACAACAATCGAACGGCGTTTAGTCAATCGATAGTTATTATGCTGAGAAAACTGGAGAACAATTCGCGTGGAGTTTTCAAACCACCCCCGGCCGCTCTAGCTCCATTCAACCGTATCAAAAGGTAATATGAGCTTTTCATAAGATAAACTTGAATTTTCTTTGACATGATAGAACAATATTAAATAAGAGTTCAATTCATGACGATAATTATTCGCATTCATCTGATGTGAACTGGCGCAGTGGGTATGCATGTATGAGTTCTTGTTATTTTTATGTTTGAGATCGATGATATTTTTTTTATACTGGTTTAGTTGCCAGTGTACGTCACGGTCTGGAGTTTTTGTATAAAGTTCCAAAAGCGCGTTTATTCAATTGTATATATCGAATTGGTGGTCATTTGTGAATAAATGAGTTGACAATTCATCACAATAAAATGTTTAACATAACTTCATTCAAGTTGCTCTTAGACAAAAGATAGTGATAATGTTTTTTTTCATGTTTCATTTTTTTTACGGCTATCACACAGATTGAAGTGTTATCAAAATGATGTAGTACGAGAAGACTAAATAGCTTCGGAGAAGTTGAGGAGACTGAGAAGATGCGTGGTGACTTCTACATAGTGGTTTTGTTTCTCTTATTTGGAATAAACCTGCTGGATTTACCACCATTATGTATTGCAAATGCCAACAAAACCGGAAGAGCGACCCAAAGTAGAACGAGAACATTACAATCACCATGGCGTTTAGTGATATGCCTATCGCATTCTCAGTCTCCATCCAGAACGGATGTGCAACGTGCATGGGAGCAGGCAAGATTAGAATCTTCCCAGAGCGAGTTGGAGGTGTCTTATGTCGAGGGACGTATGACACCTATGACAGACTCTTTGTCATATCCTCTGGCGCTTATCAATAAATTTTGCACCGACATAGAAAATGGAAAAACAATATTGAGTTTAGTGATTGGCGGTGGTCCAGCGGCACGTTTTCTCATGACAGCCACATCCTCATTGAATTTACCATCACTCTGGTTACCAATGACCCATCGAGACTTCCTGAGACAGGTTTGAACTTTGATATAACTAGAAAAGTTCTATGATTTCCTCCGAACTTATATTATATACAAAAACAATATTTTCAGGGTAAACGTGGACGTTTTGAATCGCGTTTGGGATCAGGCTCTGAAGAGGCTGGTGCAGCCGCAGCGGTTTTGATGCATAAAGCCAATTGGCATGCGTTTACTCTTCTGATTGATACGACATTGCTTCCGCGACATCACTTATTATCACGTGATCATCATTCACTATTGCCTCGTGCAATTATTTATCTTCCGGCCATCGATAAAAGCCTCAAAATGAGACTGCGAGCAATTTCAGAAGAGGGCGGAAGTGGTGGTGTTGTTGTTATGGCTTGTGATTTGAATAATGCACGAAAAATCTTATCAGTTGCCGGAAAATATCATATGTTGAACGGACGATTTCTTTGGCTGTGGCTGGATCTTAAAGCAGAATTACGACCAAATGAACCCAGTTTGATGAGTTCCCATGTCGTATATAATGCTTTGACATCATCAGTAAGACAGGAAAAAAGGCCACCAACCATTGAGAATATTGTAAGACATGTGTCATCTGGCAATTTGGTTCTCGATGATGAAGCACATCCACACTCACTATCCAATTTAGCTAATGACATACATCGATTGCAAGAATATCGTTGGCAACATGAAAAACCGATAAGAAAAAGAGAAGATAAACCATTTACGTTTGATGATGATGAGGAGGCGCGAGCGAGTGATAGAACGCTCAACTCCAAGACATTCATGCCAGTCGGGATGCTTGCCCTGAGGCCATCGAGCATAAAAATATCTGGTGGCGACGCTATACTATCACGAATGTTGAGAGAAACATCACAAGCACTGGATAATACTTTTCTTGAATACAAATCATCCTTGAATCGCTTGAGGGAGGCACAGATAAAAGACCACTTCATTCCCTCGTGTTTTTTCACATCAGACAAAAACACACTGATGCTGGAGATAAGAGAGAATATATCCCGAAGCTTGACGATTAAGTTGAGAGAATCGATGCGTCAAATATCACATGACAAAGCAGAATTTCAACTGTTAAATTTGCAAGCTGTGCAATTCCCGGGCAACAAAACGCAGTTGAGGTAAAAATTCGTACACAAGCTCGAGTTACTTCATCACACTTTAGTTTCGTTCTTTATGTTTTCCATTTTCTTACATAGATGGACTAAAGTCGGAACAATCAGGGGCGGAAAAGATGTACGATTGGATACGATTACGTGGCCAGGTGGTGGAATTGTACCGGCATATTTGGAACAAGGTGGTGAAAAAATCGGAATGCCAGAATATCGCATCGTCACGGCATTAGCACCACCATTTGTCATGGTAACTAGTCTTCACGAAGGATTATGTTTGAGGGGATTGTCTTGTCGACATGAGGATGAAATCAAGTGTTGCTACGGTTTGACAATCGATCTATTGTCATTGGTAGCGCGTGAGCTGAGTTTCCGTTTTGATCTTTATGTGGCAAATGATGGCTTATTCGGTAAAAGAATTGCCCAAAATGGCACGTGGAACGGTATCGTTGGTGAATTGCTCCATGGCCGTGCACAACTTGCATTCGCGCCAATAAGTGTATCCTCTAGACGAGCTGAAGTTATTGACTTCACAACACCATATTTCTTTAGTGACGTGAGTTTTTTGGCAGCACCGAAGACGAATTCTGAAATATCACTGTTGGCATTTCTATTGCCATTCAGTACTGAATTATGGATTGCAATATTCACGTCACTGAATATCACAGCGATGGCAGTAGCAGTTTACGAATGGTTCAGTCCGTTTGGATTGAATCCGTGGGGTCGACAACGAAGTAAAAATTTTTCGATAGCATCAGCATTATGGGTAATGTGGGGATTACTATGTGGTCATCTTGTAGCATTCAAAGCGCCAAAATCATGGCCTAATAAGGTTCTTATAAATGTTTGGGGTGGCTTTTCTGTAATCTTTGTGGCATCTTATACGGCAAATATTGCCGCTCTTATCGCTGGACTTATATTTCATTCGGCAGTCAGTGATCATAACGATCGGAGTGTAAGTATGATTAATTTCACCAGCTTTATATGCTCATGCTTGTTATTATTATGAATTTATATGATGAATTCATTTGCTCCAATTTACCTATAATGGGAAAATATGTCGCAACAGTTGCTATCACAAAAGGTTGGCGCCCCACGAGCATCAGCCGTCGAGTATTATGTTCAACGTGCTAATCCCCAGTTATGGTCTCATATGTCACGCTACTCGCTGTCTGATGTAGCTGAGGGTGTTGAAAGATTGCGCAATGGCAGTTTGGACATACTGATAGCGGACACACCAATATTGGATTATTATCGTGCAACTGACAATGGGTGTCGTTTACAGAAAATTGGCGATACCATCAATGAAGACACTTATGCGGTCGCTTTAACTAAAGGGCACCCTCTTAAAGAGAGTATATCAAAAGCTATCGCCAACTATACTAGCAATGGGATGTTGGATATCTTGCAAGAGAAATGGTGTGAAAAATATAATTCAATTTATTAGCTGAAATCCCAAAATTGAGAATAAAAAAGATTCAATGAAATTGGAATTTATATATAAAATGAACATATTTTATCATTGCTTTTTATATATTTTTTCCCTTGCATGTCGTTACAGGTATGGTGGTTTGCCATGTATTCGTGGTCATGAAGGGATAGGTACGGATTTCACAGGACAACTTTCAGAAAGTGGAGGACAACCACGGCCACTCGGTGTAGCGTCCGTTGCTGGTGTTTTTTGTCTTCTGGGTGTGGGTGTTCTTTTAGGCACTATAATATTGGCAGGCGAACATTTATTCTACAAGTACACTTTACCCCGATTACGACATCGGCCGAAAACTTCAATTTGGCGCAGTCGCAATGTCATGTTCTTCTCACAAAAGTTGTACAGATTTATCAATTGTGTGGAACTAGTATCGCCTCATCATGCTGCGAGGGAATTGGTCCATACTGTCAAACAAGGACATATAACTTCACTATTCCAGAAAAGCGTCAAAAGGGTTTGTATACTGTATTAATTGAACTGGTTGCGATACCATATGACCTACAAGGATTCGCTGTTTCAGAAGGAACACGAACAACGTCGGAGACGCAAAAGTAAGGCGCAATTTTTCGAAATGATACAAGAAATACGCAGGTAAGTTCATTCTGTTCTATTATATACAGTGTAAATCAGCTTGTTTTGTGATTTTTAACGGACAATAGTAATAACTCATTAAGTCCCTGCAGAGCTCAACAAGAAGTTAAGGAAGATGCGTGCGCAAAGGAATTAGAGGCAAGTCGTGCTGCTAAAAAAGATGACAAAAATACAAAAGGACGTGAACGAAGTCGTAGTAAAAGTCCGCTAATGTCACATAGTCCGAAGCGATCTGAAAAAAGTCGAAGTTCAACAAACTTATCGAGCTCGCGAATTGGGCTATCGCCAATGAGTTTGGATACACAAATGAAACCACGCGAATTCACACTGAGCAGCACAAATCTGCGTGCGCGAAGTCCACTGGAAACTGTGGGTCGTAGATTGAGTCATGGCAATGATGGATCACCACCACCACGACTTAGTACAGGAAACTTTGGTGGTAGTGCAACTTTAAGACCATCGGCTCCAATTAAGTCGGACTCTGTCAGTGGTGGTGTACCCACACCGAAGTATTCACGGAGTCCTGCTAAACGGGGTCAGTCATTCCCGGTGTTTGCGACTTTGAGGGCGCCGCCACCACCTCCAACTGCTGCGCATCCATCGAGTCATCATGTCATTTTAAAAAGTCCACTTTTGTCACCGAACAACGAGCTCACTGCGGCAATCGGGCGCAAGCTGTCGCGTGAATGGGGTTCGGGGACAATTGATTTGAGTAGGTCATCAGAAGCAATCGGATCTTTCTCCACTTACACGTCTCATCAAGAAAGCACATTCACCATTGAGAGAATGCCAACGAATGAAAAAGGCCAAGAGGAGCTTTCAGTTTCAACGAAAAAACCCGTCAGACGCGCGCGCAGTCACGAAAACCGTGATCTGAGTGCTAAATCGATTGGGGATACACCTTCACCACGACTGATGGCACAGCCATCAGTGGGAGGTAAATCAGTGAGTGAGCGTACAAAAAAACAACTCGAATCCGAGCTCAAAGCAATATTAACAGCCAGAGCGCATCATCGTGATCTACATCCGCCTTGATAGAATGCCAATCCTTAGTGGTGGCTTCAGTGAAAAGCGACGAAATCCCAAGCATCGCTGCCTCTGAGGGGCTTTCATCGATTTAAGCAATATGAGATTTATAGGTCAATTGGTAGAGATGATCTGAAAGTTTGATGAAGAAAAAATGAGAATTATTAACACTTACACATACGTCAACCTAACATCAAGTACAGACGACAGAATTGCGTATGGGGCATAAATGAAAAAAAAAGTTCTAATTTTAACGATGACGTAGAGAGCCTTGATCAGAGTGCAGAAATAAATAAATAAATAGTTAAAGCAGAAGAGGCTCAGATGTGTCAGGGGATTCTCTAACTCGTTAATCTGTTGTTACATACATTAATAATATAGGATCTACTATTCGAAAGAAATGCAAAAAAGTACTATAGACTCTTTTTTTAGTAGAATGTGTCTTATAAGCGTTACGTAGAACGTACGCGCAAATTTAGGATATTTTCTTGTTGGCATTTTAATCTCTACAATAACTGTTAGTCCGGACGAGTCTCTTTATGAGATGCATAGAGAATGCACTATAAAAAGAATTAAAAACTCGCATGAACATCCGAAGTATAATATTTGCATAATGTGCCGAAATGATTTTAATAAATTTTAAAAATATCATATAGAAGATTATTGAATATCATTAGAGTTTATCGGTTGAATTTTTGTGAATCGGGTATATCTCTTTCGATTGGTGCTTTTTCTCCAGTAGATTCAAAATAATGACATCATTTTTTAACACGATCAATCGATTTTATGAAAGTTTTGGTCCACGCGCGATTTCAATTAAATTGGGCCACACACTGCCATCAACTCGTAACGTGATTTCAATTTATCATCGAAACAAGATGGAAGGAAAGAGACTCGTTCTGATTGCTAACGGCGTAGAATGACCACTCATTACAAACAGAATGAAACAAAATTACAAATTAATTATTATATATACGTGTATGTATTCTGAACTTCCTGCGCCTATTGGGGAAATATTGTTTAGAGACGGTACTTTAGTGATACAAACACTGTAAATGTTTTTCGTATTGGACGACAAATTCAATCATCGAGGTATTTATCCACGCGAACGGGTGAATTGAGTTGTAAAACGAAATAAAAATACACTGTCCATTGTACAACACGACATCATCACGCACCACATATTATAATTAAATTGAACAAGAAAAAAAATAATGGTAACAAACACTTAAAATGTATTGACACATTTTCAATGATGGAAGTGCAATTGTGAATAATACAAAGAGTAAATTGACTAATTACTAACGAGTTTTGCCAATAGACTGATGCAGACTCGATAAGGTACGCTTCTGCCAAAACAAATTAGACTGAATGATTGAATTACATTGAAAATTATATAGGAATTGTGCATGATTAATATTGCTGGAATTGAATGAACAAAGATGTTAATAGACGAACAATTCATTAATGTCCTCTTCTGATTGCAATTTCTTCTTTACAATTGCGATGGTAGTGTGATTAAATCTCGTTTGAACCTAAACAAAACTATTTACCTATAGACTCTGTAGAAACACTGAATGTATGTGACTAAAAGTCTATATAATTAATTTGAAGTAATTCATAAGTGAGGCCTTAGCAGTAGTCGTATCCGCCCAATTTCAATTAGAATATTTATTGTTACACGATCATTCACAAACATAGTCATTATCATATAAGAAATTATAGATATTCCTTTCCATAGTTAATTATTAGAGATTCTATAAATATATATTGATTATTACATTATTGAAAGTCTTAAGTGTAGGTTTTTTGCGTGTACATGACTTGATAGGATACGAATATAGAAATTATTTTGTTGTTTTCAGTTTTCACACATAGTGACAAAGAAATCGCTATGTAAATAATACCTGCTTTGTGGATATTTCGTTCTCCCAAATAGTGTCGCATAGTCTTCTCCGTCATTCTACACTTTTTAATTCGCAGATTCCAATATATATATATATATATTATGCTTTATCCTACATATACTTTGACGGTAAACTGAAAAGAAATATAAATCCTTCAATCATTCGTGCTTAGAGCACATAAATAGTAATTAACTCTCATCGTGGTCTGTGAATTCTTAAAAATCCTATGATGAATCTCTGCAAACGTGAAAATAGATGAAAAGAATAGCAATTGTTTATATTCTTCACAGGAATGTTTGTCACAGATTTTATTATGAACTATTGTAAAAAAAAGAAGGCAAATTTGGAAACAGACGTAAGACAAGTGTAGTTCAAGTACCTCGCACGTACCCGGTGTCTATGAGAAAAATGCCAAAATTTCCTGAGAAAAATACGAAAAAATACATCGCGTAGTTAAAATGACATAGAGAAATGGAACGATAATGCAATATATAATACTAATTGAAGAGTGATCAAAATACAAATTTATATAGGGGGCCAGTCTAGCGTCACCCAAGCCTAAAAAATCAAATATAGACTATTGAAATAAGATGAAAAACAAGAACAATTTCTTCTAGATTTAATTTTGAGGACAAGTGATCCATCTGTGATTTGATCAGGCGGATGTTTCACATTTTCTGAATAGCAAATTAATTGAGGATTGATAAGAACTATTCATTAATTGTAAGAGAACTCTATGCATTTTATCGCCTTCCGTGACAATTCTATCACAAACTTGTAAATATAGCATTGTATCATGATGTACACAGATATTCGTTGTGCATCTGAAAAGATATATTGTGCTGCACCGTCGCTGCTTCAAATCAAGGATCGATCGCCCAGTGAACTCTTCATGTGCGCCAACAAGAGCCTGTATTGTTGTGATGACAGATCATGACGCAGAAAAATGAGATAAAGTACTAGAATTGCTGAGAGAATGAATGATCTATAATTGCTACCGCATATAACAACCATCAAATGAAATATTCTATCATCATTTCATTGATAGTATGGCAAAAAAATGTTTGAATGAAGGAAATACATGCCAAAACATTGTTGAAACGATCTGAGACGGCCTATTGGATTGATTGCAATATTATAAATAGCAACATTTTGTCTGAAAAACGTTTCAGACATTTCATTGTACGAAATTTGAAGAATTACTGACAAAAATTCCTTATAATTTTTATGTCGTCTTATGTACTTCAAACAAGAAATAATCAGTCAAGATTTCAACAAATGAGTGACATTTAATACTAAAATCGCCGGATCATAAATGGCAATAAAATGTTGATTCTAATTTCTACGGAACACTGCCATTATTCGATCTAGTTTTTTTGCTTCTGAATACCTACCAGTTATAGTTGAATATTCAACACATTCATACACACATGATATTTGTTCAAAAAAATACGGAAAATTAAAAGGAAAATATATAAATTAAAATTATGTATATATATATGTATATTTGTATGTATATATGTATGCATGAAGATTTATATATACATATATACACACATATACATATGCGAATACATGGAGCGGCATTAAAGAATGCAAAAAACTCACGTGCCAGATTTTACGAAAGCATTTTTATCTAATATAATTGTATTCGTAAGTAATAAATTGATACAAATAATCGCAATTAGATTTCATTTCTTTGATATCTACGCGCATGGAAGGGCAAGATTCTTCCTGATGAGAATTTTTTTTGTGTAGCATAACGTCTTTGGTGAGCCGAATCATTTGGGGAAAACTGAATGACAATGATGGAAATTAGGAAAAAGAAACTACCATGAAATGTGAGACATACAAGTATCAATTGTTCCCTTAATTTTTATTTTTGGTTCCGTTTTTGAAAATGTTTCCTCATTACCTATTAGATGCGATATATGGGATTGTGCATTATACAGATTGGTATATGAAAGATATATTGAATCTAACAGAAAAAGTTAGTAATAATATAATTGAAATAATAAAAAAAAATGATAAAGGGTGTCTATAACGAAGAATGAAACATAAAAGTCACTAAGATCCAGCTGCCATGTAATACATAGAGAAACTTGTTGGCGTACGGTATATGATATAGGTTCCTTGCAACCTACCTCGTCTCTCTTGTTACGCCTACTGTACTACATTGTTATTGTTGATAAAAAAAAATTCCATATTGATATGAAATAAATATATTGTCTCAATACCATTTTGCTTTTCCCATCTTATCCTCTCGAATATTAACATATAGAATTTGTTCCACCGCTACTTACAAGTCTATACTGTGTGATGAAAACTTCAAAAATGATATTGATAATGGCAAAGACATAGATAATGAATTAACGACAATCGAGAATTAACAGGAAGGGGGGGATTAATTGTAGAAGGAGAAATGTCGAGGCCAACGTTACATAAAGTGACTAATATATATATTAATACTGTCGAGAGTGATTTGGTAATTAGTGTAATTTCTAACTATTGAATTGATACATGACAATTCTATAAATTTGAAAAAATTATCGTCGTATTCTTCGTTTTAAATATTCAGTTTGTATTACTACCTATAATCATCTACTTATCTGGAAGTGTTGCGAACAATTGTGACAAAAAATTGACGTCTCATTGATATTTGTATAAGAAAAATATTCCTGGGTTAAAAAGAGAACAGATGGATAACCAGATATATCATTGTAAGAAAATAGATAAAGTGAAAGAAAATATGAACAATGGTGATTGTTTTTTTTCCATGATAACGTCGTTATGTGAATACTTAATGAGAAGTGATCAGCGTGTTTTGATTATGTATTGAATACTCATTCAAATCCCAGGAAAATCATGACGAGCAATAATGTGCGGAATGAACTTGTAGATAATTATTATATTTGAAATTCGATAATATAACGCTTTATTTGAAAATTCAGAACCTTTTTTTTACCTTACGGCAATGAAATGTGCTGCCTAAGGATGACTCGTCAAAAATCAGCCGCTCGTGCGTTCAGTCCACAGGGAGACCCGAGATTAGCTGTACTAGTAATCATTCAGAGCATGTCAGTGCGCTTTCTAGTACCAATTTTTGTACAATATCACGATAGACTTGTGTCGATGATAAGACCGGGACGATATTTACAGGAATGTGTAATTGTTCTCAATACGGAACACAATCGAAACGAGGTCTACAAGTAGGTGAAAGGACTGGCTGTAATTCCGAAAAATCAATGGTATAATTTTCACGGTGCTTTGTTGAAAACCAATCATTCAGACGTTGCTGTAAATTGCAATGAACACTTTTAACGTGATATGTATCCACATAAACCAATATGACAATTAATAGAAATTTGTGAATACCATAACGACGTGACTTATTAAGCACATTTTGTGGTACACACAACGCATAACGCACGCTATTAATTCATATTTCTCAATGTATATACGTATGCACATACACATTTATAATATTGTAATGACATATAGTGAATCATTCAATTCGTGTACGTCGTAACTATCGTATGTTACTCTATTTTTCAACACTTTCGTTTCATTGTCATTCATAGCATAAGAATGCAATCTCAAATTTCATTTCAATGACTGCATGGTCACGCAATGAAATTTGTATGTGCGTCAGTGATTGTGACAATTTCATAATAAACTCTGTGTCGATTTACCTATGTGTAACTGCATTCTTGTGAATAAGGATTTTCTATTGACATAATATAACTTATTTCAATAAAAATTGGATTTACCAGTTTTGCATCCCAAGGTGAGTAGATATATTCTGTACAATTATCTTGCTATGTGAAGCGCATATGATATTCTAAAAAACATGACACTGCAAAGTAATAACTCATTATTCAATGCCGACGTTATCAAACTCAACGACTATTCGATAAACTTGTAGACTAAATGTTTATTTCTTTTTCCTCATTCCGTTTGGGTATGTTGGCATATACTCAATGAAGAGATGAAGTTGCAATCTTCATCAAAATGATAATGATGTATTTAATTATGTAGAAGATACATATTAAATGTTAAATTATATGGTCGGTAAGCGTGATCACACCCATGCCACAACGTATCGAGAGAAAACTGATTTTTTTAGAATTTATGTTGACGAGGTTATGGTCAAAAGTTATCCGCATATATATATTACCTTTTCGCAAATATCAATTGACAAGTGTGGATGTACGTAATGATACGACTTTGTTATGCAAATAGATGCAAGAAAAGAAGTCGCTTATCCCTCATTTTGTTCGTCACATTATCAGTAAGCTAAAACTTAACCTAATATTTCATACGCTATTCATTCAATACTTCGAATCTATCATGAAACACTTGGAACCTAGTTCAGTAAATAGTTCAAGTACTCGATATGATTGGGTATTGGAATAAATTTTGAAGGTATATATTATTGATACACTTGACATCAACCATAGTGTTGTACAGAGTAAAGAAAATTAGATAAAGTTCTGATGTCGATAAACAATACAAGCCGGAGAAGTGTTGTGCTACTCAGCATGGAATTTTCATGTATAATCTGATATTTTGTTTTTTGTTATCATTCCATTCATATGGACCAATGTTTGAATTCATATTTTTGGGCCTTACTTTATTACTACATCTTCGTTCAAACTTAGGAACACCGTAAACGACATAGGTGTTGTAAAACGAGTCAAAAGTTTGTTTGCTATCAAGAAAAGTTTACCATCAAAAGCTTATACTGAAACTCTTGCTTATTCTGTCGTGCTACGGCTTCTTTTGTATGAGCTAATACGCCAGTATTTTCAGAACAAAATATACCTTTATGGTATCATAGTGAAGTTACAGTGCTGTTCGTACCACTTTTTACTGAAATTACGAATGATGTCAATGATGCATTTCTATTTATGTTACAGCTCCAGATTCATAATAACATTAAATAATTTTAATGGATGGAGAAGAAGATTATGTGTCGAGATCGGAAATCAATTCTGAAAATCAAAATTATGGCAGTGACGTGTGTTATGAGTTGGACAGTGCGGGCGATTGGGAAAGTGTCTTGAATAGTGAAAAACGTGGAGATTTGGGCGATATGACATTCTGTATGGCTAATTATATCAAAGATGCAATGAAAATGATGTTCGTAATGCGCAGTCATCATATGCTTACCGACGTTATTTTGGAAGTAGGTTCTGAATTATTTCATGCACATAAAGTTATTTTGGCGGCAGCTAGTCCTTATTTCAAGGTAAGCATTTTTATTTTCCAGAAAATGATATATTATTGGTGAATGAAACCGAAATTCAATTCACATGCGTTCTTTTCATATGCAGGCGATGTTTACTGGTGGATTGAGGGAAAGTGAGATGACGAGGGTAAAGTTACAAGGCGTTTGTCCAACAGCTATGGCACGATTAATGAATTTTATGTATACTGGACAAATACGGGTGACAGAAGTAACAGTCTGTTCATTGCTACCTGCTGCAACAATGTTCCAAGTACGTTTTATCAATTTCGATTTATATGTTTTGAAGTGTATCGGTATACAAACAATCTTGTTTTCATCAATTATTTATTATGAATTCCAGGTTAATAATGTGATTGAAGTGTGTTGCATTTTTCTTGAACGGCAATTAGATCCAACAAATGCCATCGGTATCGCTAATTTCGCAGAACAACATGGCTGTAAGAATCTTCATCACAAAGCAAATCAATTTATTGTACAACACTTTAGTCAAATATGCCATGAAGAAGAATTCTTACAATTATCACCAATTCAACTGATAGCACTTGTGAGAAAAGACGAGCTTAATGTTCAAGAGGAGCGTGAGGTTTACAATGCCGTATTGAAATGGGTGAAATATAATGAGGAAGCGCGTGGTCCTAAGATGGAGCATATATTGCATGCAGTTCGTTGTCAATATTTAACACCAAACTTTTTACGTGAGCAAATGAAAAATTGTGACGTACTAAAAAAAGTTCCGGCGTGTCGTGAGTATCTCGCACAGATTTTCAAAGATCTTACGTTGCATAAAAAACCAGTAGTAAAAGAGAGAACACCCAATACTCCAAGGGTAATTTATGTTGCCGGTGGTTTCTTCAAACATTCATTGGATATTCTTGAGGGTTACAACGCGGATGACAAAACTTGGACTCAACATTGTAAATTGATTGTACCTCGATCAGGATTAGGTGGTGCGTTTCTCAAGGGTATGTTTTACGCGGTTGGTGGGAGGAATAATACACCTGGGAGTAGATATGATAGTGACTGGGTAGATAGATACAATCCAGTGATTGATCAGTGGCGACCTTGTAGTCCAATGTCTGTACCACGAAATAGAGTTGGTGTTGCGGTAATGGATGGATTACTTTATGCAGTCGGTGGCAGCGCTGGTTCACAATTTCATAACAGTGTAGAGTGTTATGATCCAGAGCAGGACCAGTGGACGACGATAAAGCCCATGCATGTCAAGAGACTTGGTGTAGGAGTTGCTGTTGTCAATAGGTAGTCAATGGTGTATAATCATTGAATATGAGAGTGGATTAGGAGATAAGTCAATCCTAATGAGTTTTTGTTTTGAAGGTTATTATACGCGATTGGTGGATTTGACGGCGAAAACAGGTTGAACTGTGTGGAGTGTTACCATCCTGAAAACGATGAGTGGACCATTGTATCGCCGATGAAGGCTACTCGATCAGGAGCTGGAGTTGCAAGTCTTGGACAATTCATTTATGTTATTGGTGGATATGATGGTACGCATCAATTGAACTCGGTTGAACGCTATGATACTGAGCAAGATATTTGGGAGAACGTTAGCAGTGTTACGATTCCTCGAAGCGCTTTGAGCGTGACAGTGCTCGATGATAAACTTTACGCGATAGGTAAGTTGAGTTTCGAATTTCCGAGAATGGGTGAGACGATTATATGTGCGATTAAATTGATCCATCTCCATTATGTATTCTATGTTAAGGTGGATATGACGGTACTTCATTTTTAAATATTGTGGAGATTTATGATCCTGTAAAAGATGAGTGGGACAAGGGCGTATCCATGACTTCTGGAAGATCAGGACATGCTAGTGCTGTTTCTTATCACCAATGTCCTGTTCATTGTGAACATTGGGAGCATCATACTGATTCTGATCGGGGACCATCGTGATGCACAAAGACTTGTCAATCCAATAATAGTAGTAGAAAACGACAACGTGAATGACAAAATCATTTCACTCGGACATTCAATTAATTTCCTCGAAAAGTGAAATGTGCCGAATTCGATAGACGATAGTTTAATGTTATTTGTATGATATTTTTTTTTTAATGCGAAAGATGGAATGATAACGACTACGACTTGTTCAGTTCATCACATCAAAAAGACATTTTGTACGAACAGGTTTCATTAGTTAATGAATCTGAAAATTTTGATGAATTGAATTCATGTACATATATGACGATATGCATAAGAACTATTTTTAACTAAATTGTCTTATTTTTTGTACTCGAAATTTTTTTCGAATGATTCATTCCATGATGCCCAATAAGATATGGGTTTCAAAGACAGAACATTTCACCATGTCAAGCTCAATAGTGAAAGCTGAGCAGCACTGAGATGAGGGCATTCAACCGAAAATTATTATCAGCCAAAAACTTTTCAGTTAAGAATCTTACTCTTTTGGAATTTCGCCCGTGTTCCGATGACTGAATAGTATTTGAAATAATTAAAAGAAGATAGGTATATTTACTCTAATTTCTCAGTAAATAACATTCATAGACAGACCAATGCTAACGCTACTTGCCAATCTATCTTATCATGTAATCATTGATGATTTTGAAGACTGTTGGTAAGAGGGCTTCCACTGCCGTCAAGTATTTCATATGGAACCTTTCTAGTTTAACATAGAATACTTGGGCTATTTTTTTATTTATCTAACAATCAACGAATCCTCTGAAATTAATATCGAGGTATAGGGTAGAAGTACCGTTTGTGGCAACTTTATTTCCAAATCATTCTATAAATATATTGAAATTATAAATTGGATTTATATAAGTGTAAAGGTTTCAAAATTCTATAAAAATATTATTTAAACATCAAGACTATCTATATATTGACTTAAACTTACAGTGACCAAAAAAGATACTGAAGTGGCCAAAACCGATACTTCTACCCTATTAGAATTAATTGTTAAGTAATTTAAAATAAACTCATATGCAATAAATAAGGCAACTATACGATGAAACGTTTGTTTGTGTCAGAGGAAAAATTCCACGAATCCAATCATATCTAAAATTCTGCAATAGCGGATTACGATTAGATCGTTGATGCCGGTCGTTGTGTAGCGAATTCAGCGCACGAGAAAGTTCACGAGAAAACAAGTTGAAGATGTGGCGCTATTATTCCGAGCGTTACTACGCTGGTCCATACACATTCTCTGTGAATATAGATATACATTGAGAACATATGGTGACTGACAGAAGCTACAGGTGCGATGGAATCCAGCGAGTAAACATTAGTGCAGCATTAGTAGGGTGTATTGTTGCGGAATGAATACAGATATTGTTATAAAAAACTTCACGTTATTTGTTAATATTCGAGAAATTACACATGCCGTTTAATAAAATAGTCAATTCCATTGACGGAGGATGGTGAATGTGACTAATTAAATGCGTTTACCACGAAACATTATAATAAAATTAGTAATTGTTGCAACAGTTTCGTTCGCATTATATTGCATACAATCCGCGAATGGTCTGTTCAAAATTATTAACAATAACTCATCGAATGATGAAAATGTTTATAGCAGTGAAAAACATTCAACCACCGTGAATTTAATATTAAACTCGACAGTCAATAATGTGCCAATTCAATCCGAGCAATATGTAGCAAATAATGATGCCAATGTTAATTATTATAATGTATGGTGTATATTCACTAAAGTTACGACAAACTCACCGATGAGGAGAAAATTTCGTATTTTTACTGAATCGCTTTTGAAATTTTCCACGGTTGATATAGCTTTCCATGTGATAACTGATAAAGATAGCCAAAGGATTGCTGAGAGTGTAATCAAGGGAATTAGTTCAGTGCTCAGGAAATATATGCTGGTGAGAACTAATTTGTTAAGCAGTCTGTTATAGATTGAAGTTAGCAGGACCAGCGATGCAGAAGCAATCCATTTCATAGATAAGGTGTATAAGATTGAGGTGCTGCAGATTTTCAACAACACCTGGATACATTCCCGGTTTCCTGCTAAATATCTATCAGTTCTAATAAATTCACGCTTGTCCTGTTAGCGATAATTGTGAGTTCTATGATAAACAATACTCTTTCATATGTTATTTTGTTCAGGTGCAATATTACGATGTACACGAGTTGGCTTTTCAATTAGAAGATATTGTGTCGGTGATGTCACCAAAGTTCAGCAGTAAGCCAGGAACATATTATTCAGATGCCCTATTTTTTTTGTCATTGGGAATCCACAGAATAGCATCGAAAAATGAGAGCTTAGCAGTAATGTTGGATGTTGACACAAAATTCCATGCAGACCTCAAAGAGCTTTTCAAGGAATTCAATAATTTTGGTAATGAAGCTCTTTTTGGTTTAGCACCAGAGCTCACACCAGTTTATCGACACGTATTATACATTTATCGCACTCAAAATCCAAATACAAAATTTGGACTACCAATTTCGGGTGGTGGCTATCCTGGGTATAATAGTGGAATGGTTCTATTCAATCTCGAAAGGTTGCGGAATTCATTAGAATATGATCAAATTGTGAGTGGGAATATGGTGGAGCATATGACAGAAAAATATAGCTTTAAGGTCAGTATTATATATGAATTGGAGTCATCGATCTGCATCATTTGTATATAGTTATATATCTCCTTATAAATATGCAGGGACATTTGGGCGACCAGGACTTTTATACCTTGTTGGGTATGGAGAGACCTGAACTTATTTATACCGTGGATTGCGGCTGGAATAGACAACTCTGTACATGGTGGCGTGATCGCGGATACGCTGATGTATTTGCCAATTATTCGCAATGCAATTCTGAGACTAAATTGTGGCACGGGAATTGCAATACACCTATTCCGGAACATTAAGTGCTCAACGATGAGCAAGTTGGGTATTCATATATGACAATTATCATCTGAAATAGTATGCTGGATAGGATGAGACGGAATTATTTTCAGTATTGACGTTATTTTTAATTATTGGATCTACAAGTTGCCATCCACGATATATTTTTCCTGTAGTGAAAATCGGTGCTATAAGTTATATGCTATGAATGATAAAAGAAAAGTTAGAGAGAATGGAGTGTGCAAGTACGATGCTCTTATGAACACATTATTCTGTTGAGGGCCAAAAATAATCGATACAAAGTGTTGAGATAGATCTGAGTAATTTTTAATGTGAGTTATAGAACTAACGAATAAATACATACATATAGAATACAGATTTTAATCCTACCACATTATTTCTTTTTCGAATGTTGAGAACGATATAATACGTCGGTATTATCTATACTTTGTTGTAAATATTGTTACATTCATCCTGTAACCGCGAATACTGTATTAACACATGAACTATTTACAAACTAGTTTTGCCATTGTGTGATGAAGAAAAACGAAACAGTTAAACAACAAACCAATTGACTCTTATATTAGTTTAACAATTATAAAATAAACAAGATTACCTTTGGTCCCTTCATATGGAAATCTAAAGTATAATTGCTATTGATTACATTTTATACATTGAATGATGATAAATAATATGGATATTAATAACCACCGAGAATATGCATATCCATTCGCATCCGTCCGATTAAACTTTGGCACCATTTTGAAATGTATATAAATGTTGACCAAAGCTTCAAAGGAGCGGTTTACATGAAGATCATCCCGAGTAAACCAGTACTATATCACTTGAGTGATCCTGAATCATTTACATAAATTACGTTATAGAGAATAGTCGCATTCACATTCATGATTGGCACCGAATCGTTGACTGGTTCATCAATTGAAATTTTCTGTGCGGTTGCGACTGACAAAAAATGGAATACAAAACAAAATTTCCAACTGAATTGTTCTTCATTCTGAATTCACATTGAAATTAATATCAACCTTCTATCAATTCTGATTAAACCGACGTATCTGCACAGAATTCAATGATCCTGAAAACAATAAATTCCGAAACAACGGAAACCCCTACAAACCTGCATGCATTAATAATTCAAAATGAAAACTTTGATTGAATCTTAAGTCGCAGGAGAATCATTATTAACACACGATAAATTTTGATAATCGGTTTTTCATCACATTGTCCAAAAATGACGCGATATTCCAAAAATGAACATACATCAATTGAATTTACAGCGTCGAGACGTATCATATGGACACAAAGCCGCTCCAACATCACGAATTGATAAAACAAATAAGTTGCATTACCTCAAAGAGTTGATGTGGAGTAACCAGTTATGTACAAAAATATGTATAGAAGAACCTAATATCAATATGATTAGATTACAGACATTCCCCATGACAGAGCTTATACGCCGTCTTTATTTACATTAATATATATATATATATATGTTTATATGTTTGGGCCTTACAAATGCAAGACATGAATACAAATGGAATTTTCACGTCTAAGGAACAAACTATAGCTATCTATTTGTTAGAATTTCATGAAATTTACTTTTCTCTCCTTATTTTTGGTAAACAATCGCCTCAGACATACTGGCGCTGTTTGAATAATAGAAATACCTTTTTTAACACCAGAGAACTCATACGAGAAGAAACAAGCAACGATAACACGAAAAAAAGGAAGAGAATCAACAAAACGAAAACGAAACGAAAACATTTAATTTGTTTAAAAAACTGTATCCACACTTCTCAATTTATTCCGTCCGAAACTACGAATTGATTCTAATAATTGATCCCTGGTACCTGTACAGGATGAGACAGACTTCGTTGCCGCATTGTGACTTTTCAACGTTACACCTGTGATTACTGGCATGGTGGGAGGCGGTGGTGGATTGTGGAGGTTAATTTTGGTTCTTTCTGATAAAGAATTTCTTTGAGATGACGAGGAACTTGGCACCCGTGGTATTTCGTTTGGGTGATGAATTTTGAAGCCTTTGATAATTGGTATTGGGCCGTTGACGTTCGTTGTAGTCATGTGAATTTTTTTGATTTCATCGTTACTCTTCTTCAAACTAGTAGACGGTTGTGCATCGATGCCAATGACAGAAGTGTATCGTTTGATTGACGGACGATTAATTTCATTAATATTGTTATTAGTGATAATTTTCGCTATTCGGTTATCGACCAAATCATTACCGCCTAATCTCGCATCAAAATAATCGGAATGACGATTCTGACTGTGATATTTCGGTTTTGCTCTCAGATTAACTTGACCAAATGTTTGTGTGAGCTCTTTGAAGTTGACTGGTCTCGTATCGATCTTAATATCGTCATCTTTTGAGTCCGGCTCCTCTAAATACGATTTTTTCGTAGCCGCAATATTGACGACGACCGGTTTGTCTCTCGCCTCCTGCTGTACCGTACGCAATTTCGCAAAGCCAAAATTACTCGAGCCTGATGCTATTTGATTGGAAGACGTATCTGTGATTTTTTTCTTCGCAATACCAACATCGTTTACGACCCGTTTTATATGTGGCTCTTTTATATCATTCGATGATAATTTTACATCATTCTTTGGTACATTTTTCATAAAACTATCTTTGTTATTAACAATATCAACATCATTACTAGTGCTATTCAAATTGACAATGGTTTTCGCCCCCATTATGTTACCATTATCAGTATTAATATTATTATTGATACCGAATTTGTAGTCAGTGTCCATCTTTATTTTGACATTAAGACAAGGCCGCTCTGACCAACTACCCAGACTTATTGCAGGTGGTCCTGTATATCGCCATCGTTTGTCTGCGTTCCTCGATTCAGCTTTTTTTTCTTCAATATGTGTATCGGTTTTAATTCTCAGGTGAACCTGATCAGTATCTTCAGATTGTGTCGACTTTTGTTCCTCTATATGATGTTTATTTACAGTGTCGCTCGGGATGTCTCTCTCCAACTGCTGATTAGTTTTTAATTGAGGTAAAATGCTTTTTAATATCTGCACTGACTGCAACTCTCTGTCTCCTTTTTTTCCATTCTGACAAATCTGAGAATCCGCGTTCCAATTCTGCAATGTTTCTCTATCGATCTTGGTACTCTCCTGATTTAGACTGGTAACACTCGTGGCCCTCAACATCTTCCCTTCATCTGTTGCATTTGGGACAAGAGTTCTATTGCTTCGATATTTCGAACTGTGTGACAAGACGATGTAACTTTTTGAACGATGCACAATATTATTTTTATCTAAGTTATCTGCAGAGTCTTGGTCTTTCTGTGGAATTTTAATAATTTCTCCTACAGAATCTTTGAATTCATCACTTGCGGAATTAATATGTTGTACGCTATGTGTACGAGTAATAGGCGCATCATTTATTTCAATATCATTTGCTGAACGATAATTACGATGAGACAACTCCACATAACTTTCTTTTTTCGTTGGTATTGCGCTTATGTTTCGTGATAGAGTTGCGAAAGTATTGATAATCCGGTCTTGTGATCGGTCTGTGAGATATGCTGGTGACATTGGTGCTGAAGGCTCATACATATTTGAACTTTTTTGCCTCGGATACGTTGTGATTTTAAAATTTGGTAAGGTATTTTCCGTTGGGGCAATTTCTGGTGCTGATTTATGAATGACAGATTGTCTGTGATCTTCTTCAGAACTTTTATTATTTGGTGCATTCAAAATTCCATTTTCGATCTTGTTTGACAGTTCGCAAATGACATCTTTTCTCAAATTTTCATTTGGATCCTTTTGACGATCCTCCGAGGAAAGTTTCGATGTTATGAGATCTACTTTTATTGCTGGTGAAACAAGCTGTTTCTCATCAGCTTTCTCATTCTTGAGATATGTCGTTGTTTTCGACAAAGTTGAATTTGGGACTGCTACTATAACATCTTGGGACTTTCTTTGCGCATCCACATCACCACTGGTATTTTTTTCCGTCGGTTTCGTATGCGTCATTATTGGATCTTTGAATGCATCCACCGAACTGAGTGTTATTGTGTCATAGACCTCACAATCCAGTGCAACATTATCACGAAACGCTGACGGTGGATCAGGAAGTTGGTACTCCCAATCAGTGGCAGATAAATCTTCACCAGTTACCGAAACATAATCTGACGTATTTTGTTGCAAGTGGACTGTCGAATTCTGAGCACTGTCCAAACCTGTTTCGATATCAGCCAGCACTATGTCGGTTTTCGAATCAACTCGATCCGTTTCTTTCCCATGGTTGACTTCATTTGACGCGACGTCTTGTGACAGACGTTCAGAAGTCGGTGATGCATTGGCCAGTGTTGTGGAAACTTTCTGAAGCAGGAGGTCAGTTACAGTGCGACTGCCATCAACACCTAAGAATGGAGATGAGAGACATCAATTAATAAATTCATAAAACAACCATGTTATCAACTACAAACTCATCTAATCGATTTTTTTTTTAGAGATTAGTGATCTTGATATGATTCTTTTTCAAAATAAACACGAAACTGTGAAGAGAAATATAGGAACTAATTAGCAATATAATGATCGATTTTTCCAGAGTATTAATAAGTCAAACCATGAATAACTAATTTTTGAGGCGTTAGTGGGCTTACAACATGCACCTGCTTTCCCCGTCCGTTGAGAATATGATTTTTCTTCTAAGGTAGAGTGTGGTGGTAACTCCATTTGAAGGCCCAAATTAGTGCTGTGGGTGATAAATGGTGGATATTGTGCATCGGAAGGAGTGTCATTTTCGGACAATACTCTACGTGGAATTTTCAGTACCAATTCTGTTCTTCCGTTTATTCCTGTATGAGATGATTTTTTCTCATTACTCCTCTCGAAAGAATTTATTCCGAAATAACTGAAAGCTGATGTGCTCTGAGAGACTTTGGATTGAGAAGATTTCTTTAATTCTTCAAGGGGTGATTTTTCACCGCTATCATTCAGCATTTCATTCGTTGGAATTTCTGCTTCTACAGATTTGGACGATGTCTTGGACAGTTGCTCTAATAAATGCGGACATTCTGGAACGGCGGAAATTATCGCGCAAAATTGATCTGATTCAAGCGAATTATGGGTTTTTGTCGAAGATGGATTTTCTGTCCCATCAAGTTTTCGGCTCGAATCAAAAACAACAGCATTGCTTGCTACAGAATCATATCCTTTTCCGTAATCTTGTAATTGCGATCCAATAATGGACTCTTCCTCATTTTTTATATTTATTCCCTCATGATTTATATTCTCATTTTTGACCTGTACTTCGTTTTGATTTTCTCTGGACTTTGGGTTTTTTCGGTGAGAATCACCACTTATATCAAATCTTCTTGACTCATATTCAACTATACTAGTCGCGGCTACGGCACCCGACAGTGAAGGCGATGAAGAATCAACCATACGTCGTGGTGTAATGGTGGGTCCTTTACTGGTATTACGAGGCATAGGAACGGGTGCTGTATTGAAGGGAAGAAAAAGAAAAGAAGCCATCACCGTTAAATGAAAATAGATAAACCAATAAGTAGACAATAAACAAAAATTGATACAGAAAAGGAAGAACGACGAAAATGCATGAAAAGTGGTTCGTCTATGTGGGCAGTATAAAGCGTAAGTGAACCATGCAAGTTTTTTTTTCTCTCGGTTTACATTGAAAAGTATGTGAATGAACACAATATCGTAGATATGAAATAATTGAATTGGTCTAGTTCAAACAAATTCACCAACTCTTGTCTCCAATATAGAATTCAACTGCTCAAGGAACTGATTCCAGTTTTCGTTGGACTCTTGACGACTCACTAAACCCGGTGGTGGCGGCTCAAATATACTCAATTTTTTATCAACACGAATGTTGGGTTGGCATTTATTCAATAACGGAAAAGAAGGTATCACATTGATTTCGTTAAGATTCAAATCCGTTTGTGGAGGCTGGATATCAACAGGTTTTGTTGAAATCGCAAATATTTGTGATGTATTTAATGTCTGTGGTGATGAATCGTCCACTGTAATATCGCGCTCTGGCAAGAAATACCTTTTTCGAACATAGCGCACCGACGATATAGATTGATTAGGTGAATTAGTCATTGTCGAGCTATCGAATTTTGATGCGAGTCTCAAACTTACTCGTTCATTATTTTTATTATAGAAATTTTGCAAACGGTTATCTGGACAACAGAAACTATGTGAGTTATTTAATAACTGTGATTTATCATGTCGACCGATGCTCACGCTTTTAGAATTCCTCTTCCGATATTCTGAGTTATGATCTAGCACATTGCGAGTTTTTTTAGTTGACATATTGCATATGGTGATGTTATTTAAATTACTCATGGTAGGTATCTTCATGAGTTTCTCTTCAATCATCACATTGCCGTGATGTTCAATTGATTCAGGCATTGCAAGACCGTAAACTGATCGACGCGGCATACTAGATTTATTCGCATAACGGAGATCGTGGAGAGTGGAGGTACTCATTCTCCAATCATACAAAGTTTTTTGCGACTTTTTCAGTTCATTTGTTGAATCATATGATGGAGCAAAATTTTCGCTCAACGAATTATTTTTTTCATGTGCTTCATCAATTATTTCATATCGATTTTGTGATACAAAACTGTACGAGGGTCTATCATTATCAATACTACTGCCACTACGAACTAGCTTACCTCGGGGAGCTATTCTAGCTATTTTTACTTTTTCGGCCTCTTCAATCGATTCTGATGCAATTTTTTCTGTTTTGGGTGGTCGTTCATTACAATTCCGAGGGTCACTTTCCGTTATATGATGTATTTGTTTCTGGTCATTAGTGCCTGCTGTTCCAGTACAAAAAAGGTTTTTCGTTAACAATGTCCTTGATGTATGCACATGCTCAGAAATATCCGAATTGGCCTTCGAATTCGTCTCAGTTTCTGATGACACCGCAATGTCTGAAGGCGGCTTTGATATACCCATATCAGACGTGAGAGACTCCTCAGAGTCGACAATACGTTCCAGTGCCTGTATCGAAATTGCTGTGGATAATGGCCTGTTGGTTGGTGGCTTTGGCGCAGCACGTTTCTTCCTAATACCTATGATCAGAAATAATTATTGCATGAATTAAAACAGTTATCTCATACATTTACATCAACTGCCAACCATTTCGATTTCAGTCTAACAAAGTCATCTAAATGAGATCATTAAAGAAAAATGTTCTCCACAAGATAAGTACTATACCATTACAGTTTTTACTGTGATGTGAAAAAAAATTTTACCAGTGGAACTCAATGATGTGTTGCTGATAGCGTCAGTAAGTCCAACCCCCGAGTTCGTTGCTAAATTACATAAACTCTTGCTTGTTTGTGATGTCTGCGCGAGCTTACGTGTCTCAAATTTTCCTGGTGGTTTACTTCGTCGCGGCAATGTTTCAGGCATTCGTCCCGCTGAGTCGGGATTATCGCTGAGAACAGACGCCTCATGATAGCCGGAGCTGTCACTACTATTGCGGCTGTGACTAATGACAAGCTTCTCTTTCGACTCGTCTTTGACCGCGTTGCCATTGGTTTTTGGTGAGATTGCGGTTTGATGAATGGAAGTTGGAGGATTGGGTGCTGGCCTTCGCTTACGTTGGGGTCGTGTTGGTACCGTGAGTGGACTTACACTCCGGCCAGTTTCATCGCTTCTGGCTGGGGAAACACTTCTTCCACCAAGGCTATCAGTGCTCAATGAACTCTCTTTTGATTTTTTAAAAATGAAACCAAATACACTTTGTTTTGCTTGCTGACGTCGTCGTTCTTCTTGCCGCTGTAATGCCATTATATCTTGAGAACTCAATGCTGATCCCAAGTTCTGACCCTGCTTTGCGTACAGCGTCACCTCTTGCAAATGATAGTCTTGGAGGGATAATGATAGATCCAGAGTCTCTTTGTGATTACCTGTCATCAACAGATACAAACGGAGAATGAAAACAAGATTCATCGACAGTTCAATAACATAACTACATCATTCCGACATGACGTAGAATGGATGGTTTAATCTTCCATAGAATTTTATAGATAATTGGATTAGATTAGTATTATTGGAGCAGATGTATAGGAACGTATGGCTTCTGAAACCCTGCGTATTTTGCAAGCAGGCCATGAGCTGATGGAGGGAAAAAATAGGGGAACGAACGTTAATTTATGAAGTTACCAGGGTGTTACATGCAATATTATTTATCGATATTTAATAAAATCATTATGTACCGAATGACTGGGCGAGTAGTGAAACTACGCAGAGAAACAACTAACGCATATGTTCAGTGTTTTCCTTACACTTCAGGTTGAGCGGAATGTAGAAACGTGGGATATATAAAGAGAAAATAGAAATCCACCATGAAATGATGTATCTCACAGCGAACGTCGTTGATTTTTAACGACCCACAGATGATGCATTTATCGTCATCACATCATTTTCGATGTTGTATATATTTATAAACAATCAATATGAGTGGAATATCACTAATGAAACCGAAAACTAATTGATTTGATGATTGTGAGCTTGCGAATTTTTTTTAACGAACATACAGTTAATACACTCTTTTCACAAACTGTTTTATTAATTCAATTTTATATACTGTGAGTATCATTTGCTACTCGTTCAAAATGATTGCACTCATATGATATCGAAGACACGTAAAATAATCAATTAATCATTTAATCATCGAATACTGATATCACTATACCCGTAAAAATCTACGAGCAATCTTTATTATCATGATCCATTGTGTGTGGATGTCTTGCTTATGTGTTGTGTGTAAAAACGGGATTGAATGATATCCCTCAAGGCATTGTTGAACTTGGCAACGAGCAAACAATGAATAACGAGAATGAAACCGATAACTTTCGACGCTCTCTCAAAGTAGTGCCACAAATGGAATAATTGTGCTAAAGTGAAACTCAACACTAATAAAAATACCTTAACGGTAAAATTTCTTTATCTAGAATGACAAGGCGTAAAAAATGAGAAAAGTCACATGCGAAAATGTAGGGATAATAATAAAAAAATGGATAAATGAAAGAAAACTCTCTTTCGCGATACATTATCAGATTTTGCATGCCTCCAGCTCATGAAGGCTCATTCACATTTATAGTATTTTTGATTGTTGAATCAACTTTCCACAAAATATGGTTATGTTTTTCTTTCACTCTTATTGGAATCATTAACGAGCATTCGAATTTATAAGATGCATATGTCTCGGAAACCAGTCAAACATATGATCAGCAACAAATAATGAGGTCAATCAACTCATTTCGTTAACAGATATATTGAAGAAATTATAAGTATTAGCCATCTCACTTTTCTCGGTGTTAGGGGTTCTTAGTGTTTCTTATTAAGACATACGCAGAAAAAAATGGCTCATGAGTGTGAATCGTATTCTGATGATATTTAGATACAGTATATATTCAACCGCATAAACGGCCTCTCAACGTAATAGGATATAATTATTACCGCTGATAATGAGAGACTATATAACGAAAGGTATCGCCCGACAAGACAACACAGTTGATGTGAAAGAGAATAGATTTCGTAATTTACAAGCGCAATTTTGCAGCACACAAATGTTTTCATTGTATTGAACGACCGGATCTGTAGAATTGCGATTTACATTCCATTAAACTTGCATGCAACCTATCCATTTTTTATCCAATAACTATTATTTTTCATTTCATTGTTAAAACATATCGAAAAATCTGTAAATCATTCGAATTATTTCTTATTTTATATCCTATTATCCACATCGAGAAAACATTTTCAGTATTTCCAAACTCAATCACATAAATTTTTGCTTTCAGAACGTTAGACATATTCGAGATCAATGTACTTATCTTCGATCATAATAATCTTTAGTAGGATACATATTTTTACATATTGAAAGGTATATATTTTTATTCTGTTCCAATCTTGGAATTATATTTACTTGAGAAATGCCAAGACAGAATGAAATTAAAAAAGAAGTGACCAGGCAACAAGCGAGTTATGATTGGTTTCCTTCAATCCTGAGAATCCATTAACTCTTTTACCTTTTCTTTCTTTTTTCTTCTTGGGATATCAAATGCAACCGGGTTTGAAAGTTGTGGCGCCCGAGCGAAGCGAACGGAAGTTCTTCCAGTACTTCGACATCATTCACACACAAGCACACACCATACACACATATCTATATTTGACTGTATGTATATGTATAATATATTGCTAATATAATTCATTGGAATGAACGGAAATACTTCAAAGTTTTTTCGTGCATCCAGATTAAGTAGCAATGAAAAAAGTTGACCATACATCTGTTACTTTTGACGTGATGGAATTCCCGTTCGGTTTCATTCATTATAGAATTCTATTTTATCAGAATGAGTGTTTAATTAGTGCAAAGGCATAAAGTACAGTCCGTAAATTAATAGGAAAGGAAACGGTGTCGCAATCTGCCTGCGAGGTGTATTAATTCAAAAAAAAAGTACATGGTCTCGGCGTTGGTGTATTAGCACAACATAATTATCATGCATCCATCGCACCTCTGCTACTCAATATTTAAATAGAGAATAATTATTACAACAGATGTATTTGTCTGAATAAAATCGACGATGAGACACTTTCGAACGATACAAATAATGTATCTCCATTGATTTCATACCGTCATCTCACTCTCTCGACCTTGACAAGAATATTTTTCATGTGACTCGCATCACTTGAGACTCACCAGGATGACGAAGTTCGTACTTATTTTTGTCCAAATTCTTTTCACGACACACTTCGTCCAATATGTCACCGAGATTTGTCTTTGGGCTAACTCTAGACACATAGAGTTGATTCCTCGGAAGATGTACCTATATTCATTGAACCAACACATTAATTTCGTTCTTTCTTTTTCTTTCGCCACTCTTCTCCTTGATGATGTAACGTTTTTTTAATTTAATGTCTTTAAATTATCCATGAAACGGCGATTGGTACATACCTGCAATCTGAAAGTCGTTTCGAATGGTTGACTCGCTTGTTTGGTTTTTCTTGGGATAAACGTTCCCTGTTTTGGTAGTAATTTTACCTGGTGGAAAGTTGAAAAGAAAGAAGAAAAAATTAAAGAGTAGAAAAAAATGGGAAAATCATAAATGGTTATTACAAACAGAATGTGAAGTAAACTGATGTGAAGGACTCACAGGAGAATTTCCTCATGGATGGCGAGTTGTGGTAAATAGGAAATATTGAGCCAGAGCAGGAAATCCAAGGAAAAGGAAGAAAAATGAGAGAAAAGTATTGTTGGTCATAAAAATACCTCGAGAGCATCCAGCGCTCCGATGGGAGTGTTCGACTGATGGGGAAGAACCAGACCACGTTCTCCAATTGCTTGTAGGGTGTAACTCGAAGCTGCCAATTTGTGGGCCGTCGCTATTTGCACCAGAAGATCCATCATTGCCGTACTGAGAGAGAAAGAATGTCGAATAAGGAAAAAATAAATGACTGAATAAAGTTTCATGTTTTTTTCCTCATTTACTAATTTTTAATTACAAGACATCGTGAACGACACTGTGAGATTCAGAAATATACACAAATGAATGTTGTTTCCTTCTGATCGAACAGGATTGAAATGTGTCATTATGATAATTGATTTTTCCACTGCATTTTGATTTGTGTAAATATTCTCAACTCTCAAAATCATCGATTAAACGTTCAAAATTATAATAAAAAAACCACACGGGTAACCGAAATGTTACGCACGACTAGATATTCTGGATCAATCTAATGACTATTCGTCATGCTTCACGGACATAAAATGTGGCAGCTTGTTCTATGGATGAATGTGGCCATGAAAGGCTTATTTGTAAGGTGCAATGAGCAGCCAACTTGTCTCGAATCACACGAACGGTACATACGAATAGATACATGAATAACATAAAGTCCCATGCATTGATTTTCCGATTTGTCTGCACAGGAAAAATTAATATTCATTCAAGTCAATATTGAGAAATCGAAGTTTGGTGGAATGTATTTCGAGAATATTGGAATGACATATCCATACATATGCCCTACATACACGTACTTGTTATGATTGTTGGTACATGAATAATCAAGAGCCAGTGAAATATGAACGAATGTGATCTACTCAAATGCTTACGTACTCTCGATTGCGTAAAATAAATTGACGTGATATGTGCGTGTCTCTTGTCATTAGTATACATTGGATACATATATATGTATATATATATGTATGTATGTATGTATATATCATTGCATGTCTTGGCTTTAGAACTTATTTTCGATTTCTGCCAAGTACACGTCACCAATTTGAAAGAGATCATTACTTACATCATCTGTCTCTATTCATTTCCTGGTTCCACCGAGTTAAAATCTCTGTTGACAAGTAGTCATATTATAATTGTCAATGGACCAATACAAGTAGGATGTGTAGAATTAATGACATTCCCATTATTGATGAAATACTAGGTTTATTTGGTATTAAAACGAATGAAATGATTTATGCCATTCTTGGAAGAACAATGAATAAACAAAAGTAACGCCAAAATTTACACGCAGTTCTCATAATTCTTGATCTCTTTGAGCACAATCTCAGTTGAATCTCCTCAGAGTACTTATGGGAACATATTTCCTTATAAATATCCATACCTTCGTTCTACAGTGACTCTTTGTGTGTGAATGTGATGATCTGGTGGCAGCTGCACCAGAAGTTCCATACTTCCAGCCAACATATCAGCCGGTGTATCCTCGGTGACGGTGAGACCCATCCCGGTTATTTTCTCCTCTCTACTTCTGTAATCATGAAGAATTGGAAAAATGAAAAAAATAAAGTAATTACAGCAATCATTCATTCGAAGATGAAATCATCTATTACAACACATCGTTTCACGTTATCACATTCCAATTGAATAAATTTTTTTTATATTATCGATCTTCACTAAAATATTTATGTTAAGCAATAAATTGTAATTATGTACAGCGTGAATGATACTCGATGAAGACAGGCCAATAGTTCGTGTGCCATTGACAAAATATGAATTGGCATAAATTATCCCATGTAGATATATACAGGTGGAAATACGTGTGACGAATTTTGGTTACAATTTGATTGAATGGTTTTATGTCAAAATTTCTCGTATAGTATGTTATATCTGTGTCAACAGCGTGACATGTGGATTGAAAAGCTTTTCGTGCCGGAAATGACCGACGTGCGATACAATATCAATTTACCTATGTGTGCTTGTATTACGACAGAGTGGAATGCGTCCAAACATCTGTGCGTACCTTCAGACCTCCAACCATGACCCGCTTTATTTCTAGAGGATAAATATGCGTTAAAGGTAATGTGTCAAGTGCCATATGGAATTTTGTATTGTAGTCTCTATATAGCTGTGTGATATATTCTGAATTGCATTTATGAAACTGCATTATTATTGCATAATATAATTCTCTGATAAATCTGAAATGCGAAATACGAATAAGGAGTGACAGGTGTAATGTGCGTCCGTATATTAACGTATTTTATATGTATGAAACCGTTGGTGTAAATAGAAACGACGCAGAAAAAAAAGAAACTAGCTCTGAAGTTTATCGTCAATAAATTGGAATGTTTGCAGTGATTTTAATAAATTATTGAGTAGTACCGTTTTAATAATAACAAAAAGAAAGATCTGTGTGGATTTAAGTGGATGTTAGATCATATTATATTTTTTTTTCACTTTTCTACTGCTCATGTAATATCTGTGTATCCCATAAGAGCAATTGAAATCTGAACACGTTGTACTACGACTCGAGCAAGCGTGTATAATTGTTGAGGATGAATCGCGTGTGAAGAAACCTACGACGGTATAAGTAATTTTTTACAGCGATCCAAGGAGAGTGCATGCACAGGCAACTCGAACGGAAGTCCGTCTCTCTTGGTGATGAACGAAGGTCGCACATTAGAATTAACAGATTCCAACCACCTATTTTCTAACTAGTGGGTATTTAATCCTGAATTAATAATCTTTGGGCGTAATTATATTGAAGTCTAATTATTTATCTTGACAGAGCAGATTCCATTGAAGAAATCGGAGATATTTTTCTTTGACATTCATCCAATTATGTTCGTTCTAAATAACTTTTTCTTCAAATTTAAAGTGGCTATATCTTATAAAAATTAAACTGCGCAGCAACAATATTTCTTTTTACAAAAAAAGTTGAAAGTTGTAAGGTATAATTTTGGTTAGGGTAAAAGAAAATGGAAAAAATCATAATAAAAACAATGAGACGTGATGGAAGACATGCTATATACTACTTGACGATTCGAAACATGATGGAATTCTCGATGCGTAACAACTGCATCGAACAGCGTCCAACTCTCCTCTTATCATCCATGCAATAAGACTTGGACACTATTCCATAAATATACCACAATGAATAAAAATGAAATTTCAATGCTATAATTTTGTTCTCACGTCAAATTTTTTCAAACAGTTACACGAGAATGATGATTATATGTACTCATGCGGAATGACAGTTACGCAGTGTAATCTGATGCTCTCGATATTTGATATACAAATATGAATGAAATCATGAAAAAAAAAGCATTATGATAATATCTCATATATAAATCAATCGGCGTGACGGGGGTCCCACATCATGGATCCTGTAACGTCAGCTCCGATCGATTACTTATCTCAACAATGCGTCTGTGTGGGTTGGAGATATTTATTCTACATACTCAGCAGCAGGGAAATTCTATAATATGTTACAAAAGATGAAAAGGAATAAATGCGATTTAGTACAGTAATTACAATTTCTAATTAGTTGCATAAATGAATTTTCTATTCCCTTGTGTTATATTGACTGTGTGAATTAACTGTATATGAAGTTATCAGGATATAGTGCTGATTATGAATTTATATGCTACATAATTAATTTGTTTATTGCTTTTTTTTATTATTATAAGATCAATATAACCGTCACGCAGCATAATAGGTGAGATGTAGTACCGAAATGATTATGTGAAAGCCGGTAGGAAATCGTGCGAAATTCAAGAGGCCCCTCTTGTCGCATATATCACGCGGGTACACGCGCGCGTGCATGTGAAACAAAAGCTCCCGTTACGTAAACAGGCTCTATCGCCATCGTCCACATCTCGTTGAAAGCGAGAAGGAGAAAAAGAATTACGGATGAAAAAAAAAGAGATAATGAAAGAAACGAAACGAAGCTGCCGTCGAATAGAGGAAGAGGAAGAGAAAGAGAGGTCCTTGAGAGGGATATGAGATTGTCGCTGGATTAACAGTTATGTCATTTCACTATGTATCTATTTACACGCATGTATTGAAAACATATGCATGTTACACGAATAGACATGTTCTCGAATTCATTTACATATTACATCATTTTTATCAAAATTATCAACTGACGTAGAAGAAACTAATTGACTGTCTTACATTGAATTATAATTTTTTTTTTTTCTTTATTGCCTGCTATAATCAACGCGAGAGGAAGATGAATCTTGCTTATATGATATATAATTGTCCAAAGCAGACGTTTTGAATGAACTTTTTGTTAATTTATTTTGCGATCTTGGTTCAATGCTAATTTTTGAAGCGTAATTTTGCTGTTGCACCTCACCCGCTTGTTACAGTGAGATGCGATGAAATGGTCATGGTGATATGCGCGATAATGTTTTTAACTTCATTATGTTGCGTTTTCTTAATTTGCAATTTCTATATACGCTATTAAACTTATACATACAGTTGAACATCTGTTCACTTATATGGAACAAATGTTGGCAATATATACGAATAGCAGCAACAAGGAATTATGGTCATTCTGTCATTCTCGATCGTAAATTCTATCAACCAACACGATTTCCATCTGGTGAACAAGAATGTATATGCATAAACATAGTTGCGAGAATATTTGAAAATGAATAAAGTGTTTGGCATTTGTATTGGTGCACTCAATGTCATCAAGGAACTTGAGTGTCATACGGGAAAAATAATGAATAATTGATAGTGGTTGGACGACGTACTTGGCAATGAACGTGCAAACTCTACGACATAGCAACATAACCACCACTACCAACAACATCACCAATAGAAACAGCAGCAGCTGACTCTCCTGCTGTGTGAACATAATCACTTCATGTCGCTCTTTCTCTCTCGCACCTTCTCGTGCAAATTCAAATTACATACATAGGATGTGGTCTATAAATCACCCAGCGAAATTAAAAAAAAATTAAATGATGAAAAAAAACGCGGAAATAAAATTAACAAAAAAAAAAAAACACCAAGCGAAAACATAAATTCATAAATATGTCAACATTAATGTGTTAAATTACATTGGTAAATAATTTTAAACAAAATCGATATCGCGATTGAGTTTAATGATGATTTGTATCGAAAACGGATGTGCGCACATACATCCTACGTCTACGAGTAATCGATAATTATTTGCCGATTTCATTTAATGTTTTTACTTATAGTCATCTTTATTATTGTTTTTTTCTTTCGCGATTTATTTATTCCCGTTCTTATGGTAGGCGATCGCGTGACTCGTTTGTCCCATGGCGCGTTCGTTAACACGAAAGCTTGAACATATTTAATGTCAGGTAGGTATATAAGAAAGTCAAGTTTGTTCATATTCGTGCAATAATGATAGTGAAAAGTATAGGTATATCTATACATATAAAAATTGATGATGAGAACATAATTCAACGTATAATCACAGCCCTTGATTGCGGATGAACTGTAAGATGGATTTATCGCGCAAATGGGCGCGTGAAATTCTTTTCTTCTATTTGAAAAACGATAAAAAAATATGAGAAAAAAAATCATCCAATTTTATCAATTTGGGTTAACACTATTCTCTATATCTCAGCATTGACCACTCTCGAATAATCTTTTACATTTTTTATATCTCTTTTTCTCTGTTACCACACAGATTAAAGTGCAAAATAGAAATTTGTCATTTGTATGATTGGATATTGAATTGCAAAAATGAGAAAAGTGAATATGATGCAGTAAAACGCGTGTCTGATAAGCTCGATTGTATTTTATATGGTTACCTATGTTTGTATACATATATCTATATTGATGGCCTCTTGGATGCGCGCACGGGAGAAGGACCAGGTGGAGTAACGGGATGCGCCGCCGTGGAATTTAGGAAGGCCACTGCTTGTCTCTGCTCGGCTTATGTCTTGTGTATATTCCTTGTATACCAACACGAATAACCAACAAAATTCCAGTGCGGTGAGGAGTGGAGAAGCACACACGTGGGCGATTATATATCCGTCAATATAACTATATTGCTGATGGGGCACGGCGGCATCTAGTGCAATATAATTTAATTGCAATTCCGATTTCGCGACTTGAAAAATATTTCATACTCAGGAGTTGAAAACTAAAATTGATTATTAACCTCAATTACAATGGATAATTCGTGTTATTCTTTAGAAGGTAATACTTCAAAAATGATTGCCAAAGCATAAATATTGTATGTATGTGTATAGTCGAATGTAATAATACAGTATAATGATCGGTAATTTTATAGATTATCAATCAAATTGAATTAAAAGTCAAAGGTTTAGTTTCAATGAAAAAATATAAATATACATGTATATATATTTTGAAATGGAAGAATATAAATTTATCGAATAACTTTCCCGTTTTCTCAAGTTCGTAAATATAAATCTTGGGAGTAGCAATTCAATATATCCTTATATGTATATATTATTATTTATATGTGAGAGTGTCTCCCAGGAGTGTCGCGGTGTGAATGCGGCGCGTCCATTGAGACATCAGGGAGAAAGGAAAGAGGGAAAAACATAAAAGTGGGTTAATCATAGAGAACTGTTTAAAGTAGGCTTCCGGATCAGGTGCTCATGCATTTTTCAGAATAATCTTTAGAAACTGAGAAACGCACTTTTGAAAAAAACTGAATGTAAAAAAGAATAAAATTGAATGGGAAGGTAAATAAATTATACATCTCCGTATGTAATGTGTGATATTGAAACCTCGTATTCCATTTTTCATTTTTCCATTTCAATGAAAATAAAATAATGTTTATGCTATTTTATCTCATGTGTATTTTCCTTGCTCACTCATAGTTACATCAATAAGAAAATGACGTTGAATCGATATCACCAGGGAGAAATTTTATTGAGCCTCATCAAGTCAATTCATTGATTGTTCGTGATTGGAAAATTGCAAAAGGAGAAACTGCCCCAAGTGCCATGTGTATAGGTACACATGTGCAAACTCATGTGAGTCTACATAGACGATTCCAACACTCGTGATGTTGAGACATGGGAGTCAAACGATCAACTGCCCAACTTTCACGTGACTCAGTAATTTGTCTTGTAAACACCTAATAACGAATAACACTTTTACACTCTTTGTATTTTCGAATTTTTCACGCATTTTGAAAATAATAAATGGTATTCCATCATCCTCAACTTTATATACACATATAAAATAAAAACAACTTCACGATACAGGAGAAAAAATCGGAGACGCTAAATTTTTTTCTATACATATAAAAAAATTTAACGATCATTTTCTGTTTTCGTTACGTTTGATGAGCATCTGACAATACAAAATACTATATGACATGAGAAGAATTATAAGTAAAGGTGTGATGCGTCCATTGTTTTTCTTTTTGGATATTATACTGTAATTATTTTGTCAAGCGGATCGTAATTGTGTGACATAATGTATTGTGGAATGAAGTTTAATTGCATCAATATAAATGCAGCGAATGAAATTGTAATGAATTCACAGTGATAAATATCTTTGCCGCAAAAGTTACTCAATCATTCGACCGATCTGACCCATTAACTCATTTTTCCTTATATAAAATGAATTGCCGCTTATAAATATATATGTGCGAACCAGAACTATATACAAATGCATGAATAGAATGCACAGTGTGATATATGCAATTTGATTGCTACCTACTTCTTATTGTTTGCCTCGTTGCTATCGATCAGTGTACAGTGTATACAGATAACTGAGTTCATTAAATTGCGCGACGAAACTTGAGATCGTGATCTGCACATTCAATCAACCGGAATTCAAACCAAGTAAATAATATAAATATCTATCTGTATAGATTGACGTCTATAGTAAAAAAAAATCAATTATAAAAAGTTCGAAACATGTATTTTATTTTAATGGACAGTAATTTCTTCTCCGGCGCAATATAAATATTATCTCACATTATATATTGCTAATTCCCAACAATTAGGGATGAATGTATGGAATCTAACAATAAAGTTATCGCAATAATAAGTCACAACACAGTCAAAAAGCGGATACGTAAATTATGTATTCATAAGTTACATATGTCTTTTCATCACCATTGATGCTAACGCCATTGTAGAATACAGCACTGGCTGTTATTATATTTGATCACCAAGGTTGGTAGAAGCCAGCCAATTAGAAAAAAAAAATATCTAACTTTCAAGACTTGGAAGAATAATTTGTCGCATATATATTCTTATGAGATAAAGTCCAACTAAGTTACATCACCGCCTTTTTTTGTATCGTCTTCCAAACAGCCAATGTTTTTCAGTTAGATATTTCTTGCTATTATAAATTAAAAGACTATTTATAATGCAGATTCCTTAGAACATTATACGTGGCTGCTTCAAATGTCCTGACACGTTTTATTAACACACACTGACTGTGTAGTGATATGCCTTTTCTTTTTTCTTTTCAAACGTGTTTGCTTGAAAGCTATACTAGGTTTGCATTCCAATTGAACGAATGTATTGTCACTTCGTCATACTAATTTCAGATATATGTTGATGTGTGAATAAATAAACAAGAATACCACAAGATTGATTGAATATTTATCGTTGAGAATATGTGTGACACCGCATGATTCTCAATCGTTCAAAGTCCGAGAAGGAAGAATATGTTACCAAAGTAAATAAAAAGTAAAAGTAATTCTAGTATTCTGGTAGAATATATATTTGATCATTTATTCTTTTGTTTTTATTGGTAAATCAAATAAGTCTACCAACCGAGTTGTTATAGTTAACGTGGGGGACAAACATTTCTCACGAAAGTGAGAGATAAAACTTTCTCTACTGTAATTATTGAGAATGACAGAATATACAATGTAGATACTTGGATACTTTGTGGTATTGATGTGGAGGTTGAATTCATTACATTTTTTATCGTTTGCTCGTTTCACACGGTGCAAATTTTTCATACATATTAAGATGCGTTTCCGTTGACCGTTAATGAACGAAACTTGAGAAATTTAGTGTATAACGTGAAACTATTTTATGCTTTCATTATGTTAAAGAAATTTTCTCAACACTTCGAATTTTTGTGACTAAATAATGGGAATTAGAGCACAATCAATTACTTTCCAGTGAGAGAAAACTAAAATATGCAGGAGTATGATGCCCCAACATATCATTCAAGGCCATAAAAATTAACTATTGCATCTGTACACACTAATTGTGCATATGCGAATGTTATATACTTAAGCATAGCGAATTTCGCGTCTAGAGTCACGCAAATCTTTCCCGTGCCCATCACTTGCCGACCTGACCTAACCAAACAGTATTTACCAGTCGGTGTTTACCTACCTGCCCAGACTTTGCATTAAAACAGTCAACTAATGGCGAAAACAGACCGATTAAGAATATTCTGAGCACGGACTTTATGTTTCACGTAGAATGCTTGTTGCGTTATTTCGCGTGTGCCTTCGAAAAGACATAATGAATATCGCACGTGCATTCATTCGCGGTTCAACGAAAAAAAATAATAAAAAAGAAGAAGAAGAAATTTTGATGTCATCGAAAAAAAATAATTCTGACTTTCACCCGAATTATTCTTCGTTTTTTTTTTGTTTGCCACACCGTTATCATATCCATACCCTAGTTATTCGCCTCTCTTCTCATTCATCGTATGAACGAATTCCAGTTGAATTTTGTTCTCTTATTTTTTTACTTCAATTTTTTTCCCGTTTCCAAGACTTTCACCTAAAAATCAAGTTTAAATTAATTAACCGAAAATTCCTTCATGAATCAACACTGATTCATTTCATCTACTTTCTACCTAAAATTCACTGGCCAAAAATCATTGCAACTAGTAGCAAGATGTATGTTTCAATCTTCCTTATTATTGAATATATGTATAAATACGTGCATATACAATGATCTGCGTTGCCAGGTGCACGTAATCATTGTTTAATGAAGCAACTTCGCGAGAGATAGTGCAGCGCTAGGCGAAGAATGCGCACGCAATGCGGGAACTAAAGGATTGCGAGTATTAAAGAGGGCAACGCCCGAGGTGGCCTTGCTCGCGACCTCCTTGAAACCTTCCCTCAAGTGCCAATGGCCGCGGGTAGTACAGCAGGGACAGTGTGTAGAGAAAGAGAGAGCAGGAGAAGCAATAGAGAAAAAAAAAAACAGAAGATATAGAGACTGCGAGCGCATCCTTCGCGCACAGGCTGCAATAAAGTGCGCACACCGGTTACGTTATAACCTATCCTTGCGGCTGCAGGTTTCAAGACCGGTAGGGGTAGATGGGAAGACGTTAAGAAACGGGGGAACTACATTCTATGCACGAGAACGGTGAGATGGTAGGACGTCAAAGGAATCATCTAGTAGGATAAAAAAAAATGAAATGAGAAAAAATGTTGAAAAAAGAAGAGATTGCCATCCACTTTGCGGTCGATACATGAACATCTCTTAAACGCATCTCCACATTGTTGTGCTTTATTTATATTCATGTTTATATATGTATACCGCTCGAGCAACTAGTATCAGACAACAGGTTGGTGTACTAAATCTATACTCTAACATGCCGGTAAATTATTTTCTTATCATCTAATTCATTTTCGCAATCTGTTGATTCCATCACGCAAATTTCATTACAATATTATGTATTATCTTCACAGTTCTTTTTGTGCTATTCATTCCCTACTATTTCTAATGATGATTATCATATGCAATTGTATGTGACTTTTGTATACAAGAAAATATATTAGACTCAATGATAATAATAGTTGAAGATGTAATGAGAATAATAGGAACAATTTATGATAGATAGCAGCGAGATATGAAGTCAGAGTGCTTTCCATCTCGCTGCTATATGCGCCATAAATTACGTAATTGCAATTAGAATTACGCACGCAATTGGCAAGAAAGCATAAGCGCATACCTGATAAATATATATGTAGGTATAAACTTTCCTCATATATGCAGTGGGCAACGCGCTGTGTCTCAAATTCACACACGCGGAAGTCACTCTGTAATGCATGATTGTAACATATATATGCGACTGCGAACGTGCATATGGCAGCATAGCACGTCCTTTTCGCGTCATCCATTATGCATATGTATATCGCGACCGTAGCATAAATGAAATAATCTCTTATACTCTGTATAATATTGTTGGCCTTTAGCGTCAAAATTATAAATGTTGTTTGCGTGGGTATCGTCAACTAATGTACTTCATCATGTGTACACCAAAAAAAAAAAGGATGGAGCAACATTCTTCAATATATTGTTTAATTGTTTAAATGTTTGCCGCGAGGCACAAAGGCATGTCTTATCACCAGCTCAAACAACTTTTCTGTTCTCGCATTCTAGTTCCGTTTCATAATTCAGGATTATCGAATCAGATATTCAAATATTAGTCAGAATATTGCAGATGCTTTTTTTTCTGGTGCATACGTAACATGAATTTATCTCTGAATGTCAGCGAGCGAATAGGAGTTGGTTTTCGGAAGGAAATGTTTATATTCTCTTATTGCTTGTTTTGTGAATATTAATTTCTCTGGGGACGGATATAATATTATCAACATTTATACATACTCGAAGTAACATCGAATAATTATAGATTGTGCAAGCATTCACAATGTCGAGTATGTTGGCATTCAAAAGTTCCGGCTGTGATATATTGGCGTAGGAATACGATGCGACAGAAGGAAAAATGTAAGTGGAGGAAGAAAGCCGCAGTATTAACAGAAATATGGTGGCATGTCTTCATTGTTATTTTTATTATTGATTCAATCATATCCGTGTTTTTGCTGACGATATTGAAAGTATGCAGGAAAAATACTGAAAACATCAGTGACGTATACGTATGAGGTATACCTATCACGGTCGGCTTGCTTTATAACGTGATGTCAGAGGAATTTTTCGTTGAAAAAATTTTATATTGATGCTTCATGGTATAAGACGTACACTGATGGATTACGCCACAATAATGTGGTTTACTGATTTCATTGAACGTTCGAAATAAATTCGACGTGTTGATGCGCAGTTATAAAATTTATTCGTTTATATGTGGTGAAAAGTTGTAAGAATATAATATTCATGACACCTCAAGACTTCATAACCGTAACGACAATGTGAACTGGCTAGAACGAAATTTTATTATGATATTTACGCGCGGCTGGCAATCATGTCATCTGGTGCATATAGTTTTAAGCTATATTCAACTGAGATTACATGTTATTTTTACCAAATGAATAACAGAACAATTAAAAACCAAATACCGTTGACTCTTGTCATAAGTCATCGTAGGGTCTAACATTCCCTCAATTTATTTATCAGTTTGTTTTTCTTTAATTCACCAAATATTATGCGTTGAATTAATTGATAATTTGACCTGAGCACTTATCCTACATAATCAAAATTTGTTCATTTCTTGATACATGTCTCATCGAGATATTGAAAATTTTCCACGCATTCTATTCTATCTTAGCAAACTCAAATATGGGTTATCATGGGAAAAATATGTCATACTGTTTTCCCATTCAAGGTGCTTCATGTTCGTCCTGAATTTTCTTCGTCGAATTCTTTAATTATCTGTTGGAATGTTTGAAGATAACACACACAAGTTAAACACTGTTGAGATTTGATTTGGCATTTAGATAGCATGAAATAAAATCTACTGGAGGAAGAGAAGAAGACAAACACACAATCATGCTATAAGCGGAACAAAAAAAAACTTGCTCGCTACTTGAGTGTACTTTCATCGATAGTACTTGTCGCACGGCGCCGAGAATCTGCAGATAACTCGTTTCAAAAAGACCAATCACGTAGAGAGATGAAAAATAACTCTCCCTGTCCAGATACGCATTCATAATAATTTTTCTTTCAATCGATCTCGATGTTATTTAGTGTATCGACACAATTCAAATTGTCGCAGTATCAATTTGAAGAACAATGGGAGCAATAAAACTGCAATTAAGAACGATACATTCATTTGAAAAAATATTTGTTCACAAAGAAAATAGTTTGTTAGCGGTCAAGAAAATAGCGCATGTCTCTTTATGACTATGATAAGTCATACCAACTGAATATCGCAAGTAATCACTGACATGAATATTTACATTTGGTATGCATATGCATTTAGTTTTTGACAGAGAACATTTCAAACTTTGATTTTCGAAATTATATTTTGCGTAGGTGATGTGGAATAAGCAAGAGAGAAAATCAAATATTCAAAGTTCCAATGTTGTGTGTTTCACGTAACCAAACAGAGAACACACCTGTAATCAAAACTCTATGTCATTTTTCTTTTGACATTGTTAGTTTTGTAACATGAATACGCTCGAAATATTTAGTGACTTATCTATTTCGAATACTCATGTCAAACGTTCTTTCTAATCACCGGGTATGACTAAGAATTTTGTTCGACACCAATATGTGATTACCACGTGTCTTATCTCTCAGCGCTGCGTGTATATGTCTATCCATCATTATCTAGATCAGGAATTTATTTTTTTGTACTTGTGCTTTTTTTTTGGTATACAATCGATTTAAGTTGTTAGTGTTGATAATACTACCAAGGACATCTTCGCCGGTGAGACAAACTATTTATTTAATTTTCCATTCGTAACGCACGAAACTTTAACGGCAAGAAACACAAACATCGCTGTTACAGTGAAAGGAATGATAATAAATAACTCATATTAGTAAATACATTGCAATAAGGAATTTGTTACTTTGTAATAATTTCAACGTATTTACATGGGCGTATCGAGTTAATTATTAATCGGTGAATGCGTGAATATTATTTTCTATACGGAAGTATTGAATTCAATATATCTCATAGCGATTCTAATTGAGGACCATAAGACCTCAGACACGCATTTGTGATTTGATAATTCAACGTGAATTACGGAGAAGGCGTCGAACTACTATGAGGTTCGTTGACGATACTGGAAGTGAAACGGCTATCTGCAGGATATGGTTGAAAGGAAATCGCGAAAGTTGATCAATATCATATAAACTTTATACATTCCATCAAGTTTTATTGATATTTCCATGAAATTTGTTCTCCTAAATTCTCTGCTCAAAAATAAAACGAAAAAAATATTTTGAACGAGGTGTATTATTGTTACAGCTACTTTATGCATACAGACAATGATGACACAGTGCATATCTTGTATTTGATTGAGCGGTAAAAATACATCTGATATCAAAGAGATAGAGTGAAAGAGGTTAACAAACAAAAATGAATATCATAATATGGGATGGCTGAGTTTACACTGAAAACCAAGTGTAGGAACACAAAAATGTCACTGATAAAATGTCGAACGTAAAAAGTATACAATGTATCACTTGTCAAAACGATCAAACAAAAATGACTAAGTAATAAAAAATGTAAATGTGAAAATTGATGTCTTATATCAATGTATAATAATTCCTTCTGCCGCGAGTACATAACTTTTATTATCCAGAAATTTATGTTGCGTGAGAGGCATGTATATTGTTGCATAGTGTAAAGCATGAATGATTCTCGGCGAACGATTGAGATCGGCACGAGCGCCAAGCGGGATAATCCTCCAAAGGATGTGAAGAGGTAGGAGGAGCAGGAAGAAGAAAATAATAAAAATACATATTGCGAGGTCATCGAATGGGAAGCAGTTAAAAGTCGCGGGCAATATACCTACGAAGCTTGCTTGTGTCCTGCCGACCGTAAAACGATAGAACGCGCGTGCACGGAGCAACGATTTTTATAATTATGGTATATGGACAATTTTTTCTCCTCCATTTTACACCGTCTAAGTCACGTCATGTCGCAATTCGATCATTCTTCCTATTGTTGATAATACATACATATATGTATGTGATTTATATGATTGTTTAACTTGTGAATGTCAATGTCAACATTTCAACCATAAATCAATGGTGGTATATACCTATTTATGGATTATCGCAAATGGGATTTCTTAAGTTATACATATGTATACCTACTAATGTTAATTATATATGAATTAAACATATTAACTTTTATTTTGCATCTCATTTTTACGCAAACACAAAGTTTCTCTCCCAATCTCTTATGTTTTCTCTTCTGATGTTGATCAGTAATGTCTTGCGACATTACATCAATTAACATTTCGTTTTACACATAATCAAATCGTCGACCATCTCATTTTTCCTCGTGTTCGATCGAAGTGATCAGTTTTGGATAGAAAATGGATTTAATTTAATATTTGAACATACATCGTTCCCATGTACGGGAAAATTCGAAATCACACTATCTTGCAGCATAAAATGGAATTAATTCACTCTATCACCAACTACATACTTTCAATAATTATAAACGTATACTATTCAACGTCTAGCAATATTCCCTTATCATACGACATTGTTGATATTTCATTTACACGTCTGCCTTATAAAAGAGAACTTAACATCATATGTAGATATGTCGGTAGACTCTCAAAGGAATGGAACAACTCATTTATTGTGTGCAGTGCAATATTGCACCTGTACTGTCACATTGAAATTATACATGCACCTACACCGATTTACGCATCGATATATATTGACGACTCAACCTTGATCAAATATTGCACTATACATTCAGAGAATGGAGCCAGAGAGTATATGTGAGAGGGAGAGAGAAGAAAGAAAAAAACACATTCTATTTTTGTCACCGGTCACTCTAGGCCAATTTATCGTTTGAAATTATGAATTACGTATGCTCGAGAATATTTCTGATTGATTGGCATGTATACGAAATCATAATTTCACTGAATCATGAATAGATATATACATATAAGTCTATATGCTAATGTCACTAATGTCATAATTAATAACCCTCCTTATCAACAATATGAACTTACTGTGAAACACGATTATATAAGGGGGGAAACGATATTATATTGTCAATGAATAAATTTATCTTCTTTTCGAACATGCGAAGCATGAAGTTATGAATTTAAATTTTTCTCGCGCTAGTATTTATATTTTATTTGATTATGAATACTACTAAAGAGGATTTTCTGGTACTTGAAATCAATATCATGAAATTATTGTGGGGAATGATTATATGAAAAGAAATAAAGAATAAGGCGTTGCTGAACGGATATCTCTGTAGGTATTCCGATATACAATAATGCATTTGGAATATATACAAATATAGAATTATTCATTGAGAACATCTTAGGCAGTCATTGTATGTTAAACAATTAATGACAATTTGAACTGTAAAGTTTTTGGGGACATTATAAAAAACATTGTGTGGATAGAAAATTCTTCTTGTTCAATCCTGGAATAATGAACAACTTACTTGTGAAAAAATCCAATCGACCATCGCCAATTCTCAGTTGACTTGTTTTCAATGTCCAAACATTGTTCAAAATTGAATGGGGGAGAAAAAAAAAGACCGGCAACTAATTCACAATTCTATAACTGGTAAAATGATTGATGTTGAACAAGGCAAAGAAACTAGAAAACCGGACGGCCATGAATTTGAATTTTCCTGACGTTTACGATGCTAAAAAAACGAATCGCATTTGAATAGTACGCAATAAGAAAGAAATAAAAATATTGAACCGGCACTAATACACAATAAATAACAAACAACTCAGTCGAACATTCGACTCACAACTGAATGGTGAGTGGTGACGACAAGTGGCAGAAGAGAATACACGACTAACGGGCTTCAATGAGAGGGGGTGAAGTGACAGGGGGTGAGATGTTCTATTCGGGTCTTTTCGTATTGTTCACGTGACTTCCAGCGGGATTTCATCGGATATTTCCGTGCATTATCGTCCAAATTCGGTCCGATCCGTTCGGAACTAGCGGCATTCGAGACTGTCGTGCACTTGTTATTGTCAAAAAGGTCCCCTATTTCCGCATTGCAATCGAAAACTTTGTTCAAATAATGATTAAAAATTATGTAATCAACCCGAAGAAACCATTGTCCAACCTGTTTTCTCAGATTAATTTACAATTGTGCTGAAATTTCTAGTCTTCGAGAGGATTCCAAACAATTATTTTCTGCTTACGTCTGCAATTCCCGTATTGATATCACAATTACTTGCATCGATTAACTCAAACGCTCAAAAACTGTATTATTTTTATAGTGCTTGGATTACAGCAAAAATCATCTTGTAGATTCCAAAGGATATTCAAAAAACAATATTATATATCGCACATTCGCGCATCAAGACAGAAAATATGATGCACGCGTTAATTGTGTCACTACAGCGTATGAAATTCCAAGGATTGGTTTCAAGGGTTTTAGCCGTAGGAATAATATATTAATAATATTCCCATACCATTATTAAAGTTGGACGAAGGAAATTATTGTCCCTACAGCTTCTGAAAACTTTCATATAAATATCCGTTGGTAATTCGAAAATATTTATGCCCCTGGAAACGTCGATTCATGATTATATTGATTCGAATAAATCCTTGATCACATCACCACAATAGTCGCTCGGTAAATATTTATCACCGGTCCTATACAGTGTTTCCCAAACTATCATTGTGTATCTATCCACGCATAAACACCACGTTATACACAAAAGTCGTGCTATATAATCCCATTTCAAGATACATTGAAGGATCGATATATTTCCAAGTAACCGTACAACACGATGTTGACGTAAACGCACACCTGCCGCCAGCAGACCTTGCAGTTGTCCTGAATTATTACGGAACTTATCATCACATGACAACAACTATGTCCTCTCATTTCAACTAAATAGTACCTACGTATTAGTTTTGAATTAACTCTGATGATCTTGAGAACAACTTATACAATAGGAGAATCACATGCGTAAGTTCCAATTCCATAGTAGCAACGACATGTACCATCCATTCATACTTCGAATTAGTTTATATTGGGGGGAAAAAAAAATGAAAGCTTACCGGCGTCTTCTGAACCAGTTCTGCAGTCTAAATCCGATCTTCATATTGAATCAATCGTATTTGTGATAAATCATACCATATAGGCAACGAAATTACACATGGATATAACTGGATTATCACGAGTCCTTGATGAACCACGCGAAGCCGTTCACCACACAACTCTCGCGGCCGTTGGAACATATATACTGGCCACTGCTCTCACAATGCACACCCAGGTGTTGGATTTTACGCACGAGCCACCACAACAGTTGGCTCTGTTGGTATAATCACGTGCCGAAACACCGGCCCCATAATATTCTACATACAATCAGATGTATGTGCATTATGGCATTCTAACGGATATCCCGGAAAGGCCTGTGAACATTCCACAAAGTACAATATTTGAATGTGATCTGATAGAATAAGTTCATATGAAAAATTTTTATCATTATAATTTACAATTTTATAGCATATATTCGATCACTCAATTTCACATCCTCACTGCCATCTTCAGAGGTGTATGCTGCGACTTTGAACTTCTTGATAAATATTAATATCAACTAAGTGAATAGAAGTAAGACCTTGGATGTAATTGGGGTGATAATTGAACCTACTAGTCGAAATTGAGAGGAACTATATCTAGGATATTAGAGACTCTGAGTCATATGCTGTTAACAACCAGCAATTTTGAATTTCATTTCATTCCTGATTATCATTATAAAAATGTTAGTGCATAATTCTTGTTACTTCTATTACTACATGTTTATTATTCAGCCCGATAGACTGTCATTTTATACTGATACCCTTCACTTTCAACAGTAAATGAGTTGCGCGATCATGACACGAATCATATGCATGTATAATTTGAAAAAGAAATGAAAATAAATCTTTATCGAGATCATAATAACTATTTTAGATGAAAATAAATGGATTAAAACCTGAATCAATCATGTGCCGAAGTATTTCGTACTGTATGAATTGCGCCGTACGATACAAATTTTTCAGCATTTAAATATATTTCCCGAACTAAATTAGCCTGAAAAGATGTCGCCACTAGCTGGAATGCTGATGAATTCCTCGATTGACAGCAGAATATCATGTGTTCACCAAAACCAATCGTTCTTATCAGTAGAACACTATACTCATAGTACGTCCAGTATCAGATCAGGAGGCATTATCTTAACCAAATAAAATCCATCACTCTCTATCGAATCTTTCCGTGATCTTTGAACTGGAAGACTCAATTTCTCCACTCCCGAATCACGTATATTGAGCATTGCTGACGTGGTACTCCTCTAAGTGGCAGTTAAGGATTGAATAAGATACAATGGCGTCGAAGGTAAATTTGCCTATAGATTTCATTCAAAATCCATCAGATTGTTTCAAATTGACGTGGCTGGTGGGTAAATGTGATTTATTTGTGTCATTCAGGTGTACGAATTCAATGTAGAAATGACCTGTGAAGGATGTTCCAATGCAGTTGGACGCGTGTTGGGGAGAAAAGTTGGTGAGTTTTGCGTTGATATAATTTCTAAGGAAAACTCAGTTGGCTTCCAATGTTTTCTCGAAGTAATTTGATCCATTCAATGTCACATATCTAGGTATCGACAATGTGAAAATAGATCTACCGGGGAAAAGAGTTTTTGTCACTTCTGCGTTGCCGCCTGATGAAATACTGGAGACTATGAAGAAAACTGGGAAATCTGTTTCGTATGTTGGAACTCAAAGTTGAACTCATTTGAATTTTGTATTCCCCTTTATTCTGATTCCGAAGAAATATTTTTTTTTATTCTTCATTGATGATTTAATAATGTAAAAATGGACCTTACGAATCAAGAGACTGCTGAAAGAAAGCAAATGCTTCTGATATTCACAACTATTTTTTCGAAATAAAAATAAAATAAAATAGGGTTATAAAATAAATAACTCGGTTGATATTTATGAATATGCCCATAGTAGGGACATGTGATAAATAAAAACCTGTATCGTGAAAATACATAAACAGTTCATTTGAAACCGAATGGTAACTCACATCCGCAATCGGATAATTAACTAATTCAAAATTCTGTAACATAACGGATGCAGAAAAGACTCATTCTTCTATGAATGTTGATTGGTTGATACGTATTGATAAAAGTAAAAAAATGGATTTGGTTATTATTGATCATCCTCTAAAGACGTGAGCCTTTGCTCAATGAGGATCAAAGATTCACGAACCAGCTCCACTTGTTCACTGAGGATTTCGATAATAGAGTCCATTTGACTAGAATTTTCTGTGTCACGGACCCATTCATGTGTTGGCGATAGCTCATGATTGTCAGATTGTTCTCGTGGCCAAGAATTTCTCATATTGATAATTTTAATAGGGCAGAGATCGCCTGGAATTTCGTTTATTGGCCCAAAACAACTTCTTGCTCTGTGCACACTCCCCATATTTATATTGTCCAGGTCTGTTAGATACTGAGCACAATAATTATGATACTGATCGACCTAGCTATTTATCTACTCGAAATCTCACCTCTAATTTCTCAGCAATTTGATCATCATTATCTTCCACTTCTTCTTCAGTCTCGACGGTTTCATCAACTTTTTGATTGGTCCCACTCTCATTCTCATTGTATGTTGATTTAGAACTTTTTCTATGAAGGCTCAAAGAATCAAGTTCGGATTCAATGTCGAAATCATCTTCTGACGAAAAAATACTTTTCGAATCTTTTTCCTTCCTCTGATGTTTATGGAAGTTTGACTTCCATATTAGAAGTTGCTGGTCTGCCCCTCCTGATGCGAAGAATTCACCATCAGGCGAGAAAGCGATTGCCGAGACACCACCTTTGTGTGCCTTCAAAGTATAAATAGGCCGCCCTTCCAACAAATCTAATATCTGCAAAACATCATTTATCTAATATTATATCATCGTTCTGTTTTCATTTCCAATTCATTACTTCACCTTCATTGTCCAATCTTCTGATGCAGTCAACATGAAGTTTCCACTTGGATGGAATTTAGCTTTATTCACCACATCTGTATGTGTCTCATAGTGTTGAATCAATGACTCTGTTCTTAAATCATAAATTTTTACACAACCACCAGCGTTTGCAGTACCAATACCTGTACCACTTGGATGAAACTCCACATCCATAGCAGGATCTGTGAAACAATTTTTTGTCAATATATTATCCAACAGTATATTTTGAAAAAGGATTGCGTCTGTTTTATTTTCTGTACTTGCCTTTCAACTCAGTTATTGTTCGAACACATTTCCCGCTAGCTATTTCCCATAATTTAATTGTTTTATCATCGCTGCATGAGATAACTAATTTACTATCCGGTGAAAACTTTGCACAGCGAACCCAATTCGTATGGCCAATGAACGACGATAGAAATCGTCTGCGACAGACCATCCATAATTTTATGATTTTATCGTCTGATGCAGTGAGTAGCTGAAATTTACAATAACTATACTCACTATCCACGTTTCCGTTTTTTGTTGCTATTGACATCGTGTAGGATTCTGTACAAACCTTCTGGCCACTAGGACTGAATTGGACAGATCGGACAGCACCCATATGAGCCTTAAAATCTAAAGATTCAGCACGAACTGTCGGCACCCAAATCCGGACGGTTTTGTCTTTCGATGCTGTTGCTACTATTTCGCCTGATGGTGCATACGTTGCATCAAATACTGCATCTTTATGAGCTATAAAACGATTCGCTCTCATGGAATCTGCGAAATTGCACACCATAAAGGTGTGATCCAAGCTACTTGTGGCAACTTTGGCTTCTTCAGGATGAAATGAAATGTTAGTGATTGCTTTTCTATGGCCACAAAAGTGCCTTTCGAGGGCGGGATCACAGCCAGTTTCTAGCATCATTGATATTGAAAAAATCTGCAAAACAAAATGAAAATATTTCTTTATCAACCGTATTCTTTGCATTGACATGATTCCCGCCAAAATTTCGTTGAAAGAGGTTAGGCATTAATATTTTTGTGAATTGCCGGATCACTGTGCACTCTATCAGCAGAAATCAATTGATGACAAGAATATAAATACGAAATCATGGTCTATTTAATTATCTACTCTGGCACTAACCTTGTCAATACTCAAATCCTTAAGGTCCAGTCAAGATGAGCAATAAATTTCGTACCGATGAGTAATGTGGCACCTCATTCAATCCATTTCACATGATGCAATTTAATGGTACAAGTCAATATATTATCTTCTAAAATGAGTATGAATCAGATAATCTTCGAGAGTTTCAGACTCTTTGAATTCGTAGAAGCCACAAACGTAATTGCAATGCGAGAAATGACAGTTGGATTCGAAAACAAAAAAGACTCATGACTCAATTGAGGGCTTATATTTCAGATATAAACAAAAGAAGCATAAACCGGATGTTATATTTGAACATCGTTTTGATTTGTTTTCAAGGCTGCCAATATTTTCGTAATAAAACTTGTGTTCTAAGGTATTGTAGAATAGCAATGCGTCTGCGCAGAATTGGAAATGTACGATCGTTGTTTTGCATTCGGCGCGCATTACTATTCAAATTGATACATTGTCTCTTTATTGACAAATTCTTCATTCACTTTACACGCTTCTCGGCGGACAAATAATAAATTGAATTTAAACTTACTATTTCTTATATTATTGGGCATTTCTAATGGACTAACTTGTGGCAATGAATGGAACGAGAGGAAAATATCGTATGAGGTGAAAAAATTCCGCATAAATTGAAGGGGTCTTAGAAGATGCATATTTAACGATGTTGTGTATGGCAATGGGATGTATAAATTCATACATACGATATGCTGAATGAGGATCTCAGGTAATGAATAGAAGAAGAATGATAGTTTGTGATTTTATTCGAATGAATTTTTTTTTGTTTTGTTTTTTTTTTCGAGAACAACTTAACAACTAAGCGAACATCTCGCATCGAGCGTGGTCGTAGGCTAGATAGCAGTTTGAATGATATTTATTCGGAAGATACATAAATATTTGCGGATGGTTAAACGTAGTTTAAAGTGAAAGGAGGTTATTTCAACACAAATGTACGAACGAAAATACAATACGGTACATATTTCACATTTTAATATTTCTTTCCCTCGGCCAACTCGTTGATGATATTTTTATTCGCTACTGCAGCACATTACTATTAGTCATTATTAGGTGTACGATTGACTCTCGATGGTAAGATGCCACAATAGACAACATTGTTGGCCGAATTCTTCAACATCATTTTCTGGGTTTTTTTCTGAGACATGTCATTTAAAATCATATTCAAATGGTGCATTCGCAGCATTCAGTTAATCTACTACAAAATTCCCGTCAGATAAACACGCAAGACTTTGCAATATTTCTCTCAAGAAAAAGATAAAATATCGGTCTATAACGAACGAATCACTTTTTTATTCGTCCATACGTACATTGAACCTTGAAATATAAGTTTCCAACGGTGAACAAGACTTGCTTGACAATCGATATAAAAAATTACGCCTACTCGTTAATTATAACGTTGAAAATAAATATTTCTGAGTCATTCACGTACGATGGCGAGCATATTTTGCGTAGTCTGCGTCTTTACTCACACTATCGATGTATGTCAATCACGTCCCATATGCGCGCACGTGTTATGTATCTTTGAAAATGCGTGTACGAGTTCTCTTTGTTTTTAAATCATATTTTTTTATAATAAAATTATTTTTTTTTTCTAATCTTTGTCGATCAGCTGTTGTTGCCCTGTGAAAACTGCCTTCTATCACAACACAATAATACTTGCGAGGTGGTATTTTTTTTTATTTTTGTTTCGTTTGTTTATTCTTTCATTCATTATTATTCTCATCAATTTTTGGTGACATCGCTGAACTCAGCCAATCCCTCTTTTTACACTAGCAATGTTACCGTTTTCCTTACTATGTCTCTCAAACTTTCCACCGATCCTTTTTTTATTTCTTCATGTCATCGTTACTTTTTACTTTTTTCAGGACCATCTCGGTTGTGATTATTCAAAACTGCGATACTAATTCGTGGATCATTCCAGTGCGCAGTTAACGATCGATGTTTATTGTTGCGTTTGTGGTTTACCACGTGGGGTATAAGTTCCACGATTCCCGCCTCGTTGACCGCGAAATTGACCACCGCGACCACCGCCACCGCCTCTCTCCATGTTGATACGATCTCCACCGCCGCCCCTCGGTCCACCGCGAGTTCCACCACGTTTGAAGTTGCCATTATAATTGGAATTCCCATCGTTATTGTAATTCCGTGGTTGATAACCATTTTGGTAATTACTATCATTCCGGTAGTACGATCCTGTGAATCATATCGATAGATAGTAACGAAATATAGAGAAGGTAATTGAATTTACAGCAGTGTGGATCATTCTTTACCTTGTCCGCTGCCATTACGGCCATTTTGCTGATAGCCACCGCCACCATTACCTCTTCCTCGACCATTATAACCATTGGAATTGCCGCGTCTACCACCGCGACCCCGATAACTGCTTCTCTGTTCACCCCATGCCTGCTGCTGTGTCTGTTGCTGATCCTGATGACCAGATTGTTGATGATGCGTGTCATTTGATCCCCATTCATCGACTGGTGTTTCAGTCATTTGACACCAATCAACTTGCTCATTTTGATGGTCATTTTCCGGCACAACAGGTCCTGATTCGCCTCGATCCGGCTCCCCTTTGTCCTGGAAACATAAACAGAACCAAAACGTTCATCAAATGAATGAAAAAATACATCTCCTAAATCATTGTGAATGAAGATGTTCTGATACCTCAGTTGACATTGCCTGCACGTCTTGTTGGGGATGAGATTCGAAGTTTTGCTGTTGTTGCTGTTGTGGCTGCTGGGCTTGTGATTGAATTGGTGGACCCGGCTGCTGCGGCTGAAAACCCGTTGGGTGTTGAGGACTGTACTGCATATTTTGCTGCTGATGTGATGGCGGCATTGGTATCGGTGGTGGTGGATTGGGATTCGCGAATCCAGGAATGTGAGACATCTCCTGGGGTGGATGTTGATAAATTACCTGCTGTGCTACTGGTACTGGTGCACCGCCAAAGTTCTGATTTGTAAATGTCTGTGTGGGAATTGGCGCATTTACTGCTGGAGGAATGTGTGGAACTATTGTGGCTGGCTGTTGTTGCTGGCCTACTACATCTGGTGAGTCAAGCTCAGATTCCTGGAGGAAAAAGAAATTCGGTGTACCAATGACATCGTTGATGCGTGGTGTTTGTTGTGGCTGCTGTTGATTTTGCTGTGGCGGCGGTACATAACCAGTCGCATTGGCATAATATGTGTCAACAGGTGCTGTCCCATGTGGTGGAATGGCCTGTGGTGGCGCCACCACCGGAATAGGGCCGGCCACTGGTGCGGTCCCGGATACAACTGGTACTGGTGTTACCTGAACGGGAAAACTCGCCATTGGTATCATTGACTCTGGCGGTGGAATGTGTCCGTCTCCGACATTGTATTCGTCTGCTGTAGGCTCTGGGACTGAAGGTTGGCCAATTTGTCCTTCAGTCGGAACTTCGATTGCCTTTGTGGATTGAAAAATGCGTTTGAAATATAGAGAAAATACTCTCCATTAATATTCATTGTATTCATTTTCAAAATAGAAATGTTATCATGCTAAAAAGCATTAAGTGATACGTACGACTTCTACTGCTGCTTCAGTTTCTTGCACTGGAACTTGATCGAAGTAACCCGACTGATTAACCGAAGTGATAATTTCCTTGAGTTTAATATAAGTTGTTCCGACAACTTCACGTTGTTTCCCTTCAATTATTGCAATGTAATGTTCAGCTGCCTTCTGTAATTGCTGTGCAAAAGGCAGTTCACCCGCATCTGACTGACGTTTAATTGTCACCTCATTATAGAGATCATCCAAATATTTCAGATCATCTTGTGTTAATTTCGATGCTCCATTCGCTCCTGTGAGAAAGTCTTCGCGAACTGCATCACCTCCAATACTCAGAAGCACGTCTTGAATGAGCAGGACTTCACGTACCTGATTGAACATTCATTGATTTGCATTTTCAAAATTATTCTCTTCAATATTAAAAGAAAAAAAAAATCTTATTCATATGAGATTCCTATATACACATAGGAAACTCTGCGAACTCTAACAATCGATCTGTACAAGGCAATTATGAGCGTCTCATTTTTCTGTGAATTTCTCTTCAATTCATCAGTTCATCAAAGTCTATTCAGCATCCAATAATGGAGTGAACTCCTCGCTCTCTGATAATTCGTTCTTTTATGTTATATTACTTCTACAATTATGATGGATGAAAGGAAAAATTCATACCTTGGCAATGTCTTGCTGCATCCTTTCCAATGCTTCCTTTCTCGCAATTTTTTTCTGTTGCTTAGCAGAGTCATTGGCAATACCGACGATTTGCTTATACAATTCCCGAGTGATGTCAAGAGTTTGTAGTACTTCGTCATATTTCGCGACCGCAGTTTTCTGTTCTTGGTGCAACTCTTTCCCGGTTTTCTGAATCTCTCTGTATGATTCTAACCTGACCTAATGGAAAAAATATCAAATTCAATGTATAATATCACTTTGTGTTGGTTCCACAGTCAATCTTATGACGAATTTTTGCACACTATAAATCTTTGCATTCAATGTGATGAACAATCTTGCCTCATTCTAAACTCGTTCATAAAAATGTAATGAAAGGGGAAAAAAAAGAAAAACGGCAACAGCGAGATGACCGTTGAAATATTGGGAGAGGGAAACAATTTGTAGTCGAAAACGAATACAACTTGGCCAAAGAAGATTGAGAAAAAAATGAAGGACTGAAATAAAGTGTTGTTACGACTTTGAGAAAATAGTTGTAGGACAAGAAGGACGCCGTACGATTAATTGCAATCACTTCAGAACGAACAAATGAAAATTGCAATAGGCACATGACATATTTATGAAAAACGAGAGAAGACCGATTATCGATGGTTTAATATGAGGAAGATAAAGGCCACCGCCATGACACGAATAAAATCGCGTCAGACGCTTGTACAGTCAATGATTTATTCTTGATTAGAGATAAAGAAACAATGGGGAGTCGGATGAATGTAACGTATTCATTACTGAGTATGCTGATCATTGTTGTTCAACTGTAGTGTGAATGAAATAATTATGAACAATCAGAAAATTATGAGTTATTTCCTGTATAACGAAGCACATGGCGCATCAAATGAGCTATGTAACATGGCGGACACCACGGTTAAAAAGCGGCGAAATGACAGATGTCCATGGAAACGCCGGAAAGTCGATATAGCGTATCATAAATGTAGATAATACCACTTTTGTTAAATTAATTTAAAAATCTCACTTTGCGTTTTTCCAAGTTTCGTATCTTGTGCTCGATTACGATGATGGCTTGGCGTATCGGATCGGTGGCCTCCGTAGAGGCCTGTTTCTCTAGTTTAGGGTTGGCAGAAGGCATCCTTCACGGGCAACAAACGCGAACTGGAGTGGCAGAGCCACGGAAACTTCACCACGAATAGAATGTGAGGGCACAACATTCATATATTACTATGTGCGCATGCGCAAGTAATTCATACACATTTGTATTCATACGTATATGAGCACCGAGAAAAGAGAAAAAACCATAGTTGCTCACGAGCGCTCACCTATAATTTAAAAATTACATTTTTGTCTATATATTCTCTTATAATTAGAAGGAATCGCAGAAAAGAAGAGTTTTTGACAATTGTTGATGAACATTTTTTATTACAAATTTTAATTGGCTGTTTTCAATTTGAGAATGTACTATTATAAATCAGGACTTTATTTTCTTCTATTTTATATTGCGTTTTTTGGAATTTATAAACTTATTGTAATTAAAATCAAAACTTGAAATACTTTTTTATGGAAACATTGATATATGGATAATCACAGTACAAGATGATATTATTGATACTGGTTCACTATCGAGTAAATATAAAAATATTCGAAATTCTTCGCCAAATGCTTTCAATCACTTGATTTTGAGCTGGTGCCTTGTCATTCAAAATGTACAATAATGATTGAGTATTCAATTTTCACTTCATCCATACAGAACACTGAACTAAATCAGAGAAAAATCATTTCATTGCATAAGCAATAGTTGATTGACAATAGTAATGTGAAACATTCAAGTGGTGATAGACATGTTGCCCACATGATGTTGAACGATCGATTCTTGGAACACAAGTGCAAGTCTTTCTAAGACAAAAAAAGGATATACTGTTTTGCTGAAATATCTCAAATATTAACTATTTTCTAATCACAGATTTGTGTTGAGGGGATAAGCTTAAGAATGGAATAAAATCTTTCCACATCATACATTTATGACTATTATGGATTATCGCTGAACGGCCTGATAGAAAAAATGAAAATGTTATCGCGATGAAACTGGTCTTCTGTGGAGCAGAAACTTGCGCCAAACCATTTCCAGACTTTCATCTCCCTATCTCATTCTTATTTTCCATTCTCTCGAATTTGAGAAACAATACTTATCTATTTATGTTTCCAATGGACGGGAGACAAAGTAGAATCTACAAAGTGTCTGATAGAATGGAAAATTATTGGGCATTTTTTTTTGATGTTTTATTGGAAAATGATTGATAAAAACATAAATTATACGAGTAATATTTCCTATATATAATATATTTATATTTTGATATTCCCTTTTTTTTTCAAAATCTCCGATGGCAATAACGGAAAACACTATGATACTCTTTACAATTCATTAAATTTTTCACGATATTGTATGAAAAGGTGGTTGCGTACCACACCAACTCCTCGTAACTGTCTCACTGTGATAAACAAAAAATTTTCACTTAGTGTATATATTGTTTCAAATTGAAATGACAGTTTCAACAACCTTATACTATAATGCTTCAATCACTACTATATATAGAATCGATAAACAACATGTTTGTATGTATCGATTTTGTATCAAAACCAATCACACCCGATACAATCTATTGCATGGCACAAATATGATAATGAAAATTTCCAGAAAATGGAAAACGTTTTGAAGAAACCAGATTTTATTACTTTTTTAATGGTGGCCCATTCAACTTTTTATCATCCAAATGCCCGCATTTTCATTCAAGTCCTCAAGCCAAATATTCGTTCACTTGTTACAGCAATAATTTCTTCAGAATTCACGGTATTGTTTCAATTATTCCCGACTTCACATTTCTCACTTTTTTGCGTTTGAAGATGAGTTAAGCACCCTCTACGTTCAAGATATTTTTACAATTTATAATTACATTTTGATACAACTTTTTCAAAAAATACATTCGTAATCCCACCCGACTCTTTTTTATATCACCATGCTTCACGTTTTAGACATTTTCTCCGCCATTTCTAATTTTAGTAAAATATAATCCAAATGAATGCAAAAAGAAAAATAACATCGAATGAAGTTCAAAACTAATCAAGAAGCATTGTGCTAATACCAGTTAACATAATCTATACGTCATTTTGCAATAAAACAAAAAGAAGTACATGAATGAAAGTTTCGAATATACAGCAGAATATTAACAACTCTTGTTGCAAACAATCTCTAATGATAACTGGAGTGTGTGCACTTGAACTTAGAGAATAAACTCAGAATATATCTATTATTCACTTGTGAAGAGTTCTATGAATCACTTGCTCATGACCAAATCCTTAACGGAATATTTTCACCTACATTGGCATCGTATTCGCAATACAGCCGTTTATATACAACTCGAAATTCATTGATATTACTGTCTCTGAACAGCGAAAAAAATATTGACGGTATTACAATGATTTTTCTTCACACAATAGTGCTCCTACGAACAATAATAATATTCGTACTTAATTAATTTACATATGTCATCGAAACAAGCCTCCACATTTATTTCTTATTGCACGAATCGACTTTCACACGTCACAAACTGAATTAGCATATCCAACATGATTTGCATTACCACCAAAAATGCACATTAATTGTTGTTGCTCTACACGATAATGAATAATATGCATCAGCAACTTTTCATCCATACTAATCTGATCATTCTTCATTGGTCAACTTCATAGCAGATACTTCGACGCAATACAAATTTGATTAGAGCCGTAGTAAACCAAGACGGAAATTTTGTCTACATCACTGCTAGCACCTCTTGTCACACGATAAAATGTGATAATCCTCCTTCAAGTTTCAGCAGATGAGGCATTGTCACTCGTTTGAACAGATAAATATCCCCCCCTCCCCATAGTCAATTCGGATGCATGACAATGTATCTTTGACAATGGCTGGACTGAAATTGACTGTCCGATATTGATTCAATAATCAATATCATCATCTCTTTCAATTATGCTTCGCCAGCCATCGCTATATGATACGATGTCATCAGTCTCACATCACTAGGATGACACACTGGCACTTAAATTCCCACTTGTACTCATTGTTAGACAATTATTCACCATTTCTTCAGTTGATGGTTGCGATTCAATATTCGATGGCACATTGGGCGCTACAGAATTCGTATCATGTTTTTCATCGGTTAGATTTGAATTAGTATTTTCTTTCAATTTCGCCTGGTGTTCTATGCTATCAATTTCTCCCCAAATATTGCGGACTTCCTTGAACAACTGCAATCAAATAGATTATTACTTATACTGATACTAATGATTGATACAAATACCTATTGTGAATTCATATGTGAATAACCTGGTTAAGCCACACTTCGTCAGCCAATAATTCGTTGAGAATAATTGTTGTGTCTTTATTTGGATCCGCCAATCTTTTATCAGCAACCCGCCTGGCACACTCGAGAAACATCAGATATTTTTGGTGTGCCACTTTATTGAACAATGCGATTTTTGTTTGGCATACTCGGCATAGTAGTAAGTCCTGTGAAATCCGAAGATAATTTGCAATGAATAACTACGAATATATTGAGCAATGAAGATAATTGGTGAATGGGAAGTAAAGGTGTCTATACTTTTTCATGCGGCACACTGGGATCAGGCGGGGAACCCTCCAATGTCGTGGCATTGTATGGCTGACCATAAAGCAAAACTCTTGCATATATTTTGTTCCGATGACAGCCCACACACTGTTTTCCTTTACATTCCGAGTTCGGCAGATCTTTCAGCACATTCAAACATGGCCACGTTGATATTGCTGTGACTACACTTGGCTGCCACTTCGTTGTCGATAATAATCGACGTTTGCGTTCCTCCGTCACTTCATCAACCGTTTTAACATTTGACAAGAAGTATTCGTCTAGACAATTTTTTCGAATATTGAATTTGATTTATGTTGAAGATAAGACGGAAAGGAATTATCGATTATTTACCTTGCTCTTGGAATATTTCCGTGAGGAAATTCGAATCCAGTGCTTGTGAAATCAATGTTTGTATGTACACTTCGAAACTATCTTGATACTTCTCGTTATCTTTAATGGACTTTGTAATGCATTCCCTATACATAAAACAATTCATAAGATTCGAAGAACACTCCCTGACCCCTACATTTCTTTCCTGTTTATTCTTCAAACATCTACTTACTTATCATCAATAATCATTTCATCTCGCAAAAACTCAACAATTGTTTCGAGTTTGCCTTGCTGCCAAAATCTAACGGGAACTTGCTGATAGAGATGTCGGTTCTGAGGTGTCCAACCAGAATACTGAAGACATAAATAGCAATTATGAATAATAAGTGAATTGATTGAGTTGAAGATTTCTGACGATAAAAATCATTTTCGAACCGTGGATATGTTCCTATACAATTTCTTGCCATCGGAATTGAAGGGTTCATATTTTTGCAGCAATGTTTTGCCATCGATTCTCCATAGTGCGGGATATTCTTCTTCCAATTCGGATTTAATCACCACAAATTCACCAGACTGGAAAAGTAATAGAGAGTTTTTTGAGCATATATGTGGAAAATCGCCACAACCCAAATGAAAATGGAATATTCCATATGTAATATTAAGATGTATTACCCCACTATCCGTATCTTCAATGCATCGCTGCGTGTAATGGAATGAATATTTTTCTTGTCATATATGTGATAAATGAATAGGTATGGCAGACAAATGAATTATAAACTAACCTTGAATGGCGAAATGTCGATATCCTCATCACTAACAGACGCTAAAAGTTTTTCATCGATTCTGCATGCGAACTTTGTTGTAGCATTTTTTGAGTCCGCTTTTTTCCGCCCCCTTCTTGATACGACTTCATGCGTTGCGTATTCGTCATCGTCAAGTATTTTCTTCGTCCTTTTACTTATGACTGGTCGACCACGTTTTTTCTTTTTCTCCTCTTCATCACCCATAAGCTTGGCAGCAGGGGTCCAAGCTGGATCTGAATCAGAATCCACTTGTTCTTCATCATCCGAATTTTCAACGAATTGTTTCGGCGGAACCTTCTCTTTTGCTTTACGCTTCGAAGTTTCTCGTCGCGGTGGCAATATTACAGGTGTTTCCTCAGATTTTTGAGGTGTACGACCCGCAGCTAGATCCGCGGCAGCCGCGGCAGCCGCTGCTGCAGCAGCTTTTCTTTTTCGGTCTGTCGGTCCACCAGGTTTAATCGGCCGGCCCTTTTTTGGTTTTGTTTCTGGTTTCGGAGCAACATTTTCGACGATTAGCGCAGACGTAAAATTATTCTGTTGTTTCTTCTCATGTTTTTTCGTTGAAAATGGAAAGTCATCGTCACTCGTGATTCCATCATCACTCGAATCAATGTACGGTTTTTTTCTTTCTTTTGGTAAAGGAAAATACCTCGGATCATTCGCATAATCAATTGTTGGTGTCTCCTTTACCATATTTGGACCTTTCATATTGCCACCATTTGTTGTAACATCGTTAGATTTGTTAGGTTCAGGTGGAGCATACGGTCGCATCCTATTCCAAGTAGCTTTTCTTCCGCCACGCATTGCAGGTGGTGGCGACGGCTCCCGATCTCCTTGTAAAAATTTCAAATAACTCGTCATGAATCCGGAATTCGGTTCTCGGCACGATGGTTTCACATCTCTATTGATTTGATTTATCTCATTATTGTTATTCACAGGTAATTGATTTTGCTGTAGAAAACCCAACTCTTCCTCGATATTTGGAACGATAACTTTTGGTTGATCGTCACGATAATCTTGGTAGCCAGAATTTTCCACGGGCATTGAATTCTCACCATAACCGATTGGTACCATATCCACAGACGATTGATACTCTGAGGGATGGTGACCTGGATGATGTCCGGATGGCAAATGGAATGGTGGAAAGTATGGGATTGGTGGTGGTGGTGCGTGATGATGTGGCGCCATCAATGATTGGTGTTGATGCACAGTATTTCCAACAAAATTATTGGTATGGTGCAGTGTACTTTGAGATCCGTATACACCTGGTGATCCCGAGAACATTTTCGATGTTGGCGGCGCCGTCAGATTCCATCGATCAAATTCAAAGTAGCCATTCTGTGTTTGTTGATTGGAATTGTGGTGTGCTGGGGGCGGAATCCTATTGTAATATTCAGACATCATTGTGGGTCCTGTAACATCATTCATTGATGACGAATGTCCCACATTTTTCTCGAAACTACGCCTTTTTTTATTGGGGTCAATTTTCCGTTGTCGTTCTTCCATCGATTTTTGTGAATCGTTTGGCGTCCCTACACTTGAGATCGATTGTTGTGGTTGAATTTGACATGTCGAATCCTGTTGAAGATTTTTCATAGCGTTCATTGGATCACCACGACAACTACTGAGATCTTGAAGACTGACTTGTGATGAATCGTAATATGCTTGTTGTCTGTCACTAACATTGTGAATACGATGAGGTTGTTGCTGCTGCTGACTTGAAATCGTTTGGGGATTCATTTCTGTACTGTTGGGTGCAAACGCAACAGGAAATTTTCTAGCACTACCTCCGCCCATCGATTGTCTATTATCGTTATCCCAACAAATTTGCTGCTGCTGTTTCTGTCGTTGTGAAAAGCCTTGTTGTCTATCGTAGTTATGATTTTCTGTATTATAACTTGTTTTATTATTCTCAGAAGTGCCCAATGCTCGTGTGATTACCGACGAATAAGCAACTTGACTTTGGGACGAAGGTCTGGGTACTGTGACATCTAATGGAGATGGTGGTGTTACCTGTTGTTGCACTACAGCTTTGTAACTCTGGGGATTGGAACACTGATTTGTGTTGCCATTGTTATCTGGATGTTGTTGGAGCGGCGATGGCGATGACATTGTCGCCATTGGACTATTATACATTGGATATGCTGGACTCGGGACATGACCTAGTGGACTGGCTTGCGAGTGTGCTTGCAAGGGGCTCGGCCTCCGTGGAACAACGACACCACAATCGGGACCATTCTGCGTTGAAGTATTCGAAGAATAAGCAGAGTCAGTAGAGGCTGCTGACTTCGATCTACCTGAATGATGGTACTCAGATTCATTTGATGTATTTGTATAATGCCTGTACGGCGCAGTTTGTTGCTGTGGCTGCTGTGGTATCGGTGGTTGCTGTTGATTGAGCATGTGAAACTGTTGCTGAGATTGTTGCAAATTACTATTCGGCGGTGTTCTTTGATTACTTGCGAGTTTTCCACCGGTACTGGTATTGCAATTACTCGCGGTATTCGATGAATAGTTCAATGTACGTGTGTCCATTATTGAGTAACTAATTGGTGATGATTGACTACTCTCATGACTTGATTCCGTTCGTTGATGTTCGTGATTACCCAACTCCGGATATACTTTTGTCTGTGCTTTTGTCTGTACAACTTGTTGCGTGTTCGCTTGTGGTGTTTTAACATTCGACGATGCAAAATTTGGCACTACGGCATTTTTATCTTGATTTTGAGTTAATATGGTTCTCCCGGTAGAATTTGAAAATATTGCTGTTGTTGGTGATGATCGTATCACTGGCGATTGCGGAACTCTATAATCTTTCGTTGTATTGATGTTTGGTGTTGAAACAATACATGATTGCTGATGCACTAACGGCCCCTGAACTTTCGACGCCGCATTACCATTACCACTCGGATAACTGTTCGATAATGAATCGGGAACAAAAGGCGTTGAGGTTGACTGGAAAAATGTTTGCCCGTTCCCAACAGAAGTCGTCGATCCTGTGGATTTAATTGTTGTAGGCGATGCTGATTTCGGAACTTTTTTTTCATCTGAATACCGTGTTGATTTGAAGTCTGCCGTCATTGACGACGATGGCAACGGTGGATTTATATTATTGTGACTTTGTCCCGAAGCAAAATGAGTATTGAAATTATTATCATAGGCACTATTTCCGCTAGGCTTCGTTGGTTGGGGTGGCGGTCCTGGTGATGACGGTACAACACTCTCGTGTGGTAAAATTCCAAAAGGACTTGGCAATTGAGAATTACTTTGGTGATTCCATGGTAATGCGGGAGCAGTTGCCGTAGTTGTGTGCGGTTGATGTTCAAAAAAATTTGATTGATGAGTAGTATTATAATTTTCACGTATCGATGGAACCTCAGGATCCGTTCCTGGTGTTGATTGTTTTGGTGAGGGGGATGTCGTGTGAGCCTGTGCGATGGGTTGACGATGTGGTGTAGTATAGGGAGCTGGTTTTTGATTCGAATGGTTGAATAAAGGCGAAAATACGTCATAGCTAACAGGTGATGGTGAGAGAAATCCACCAGGATTGAATGGAGAAGCCTGATTAGGTAGTGATCCCGTGGTATGAGCGGCTTGGAGTAGCAGTTGTGAAGCTGTAGTTGATGGTACATTTTGAGTGCCAGTTGCACTCAAATGGTGAGGTACGAAGTCCCCACTCGTACCGCCGGCCTGAAATGTGCCGGCGGCTGCCCCGGCCGTGAGACGATTGTATGAGGAGAACCTAAGATTTAGATGTCATATTCATTAAAAGAAAAAGGGATGGCAACACTATTTTTTCATTAAAGTTTCTTCAATGAGGATAACTTACCATGGACCAACAGGATCCATCCCCTATAAATGGCACCAACGTGCCTAGCCTATACCGTGAAGGCCTCTGTTGGATAAACTGTTGGGATTGATAGTTATGTGGCACATAACATAATATTTATTACGGGCTGTTGTGTTTTTCACCAAATACATGTAGAATGAAATTTGAGGTTTTTCAAATATGATATCGTCATAAAATACAACTCAAGTCGCCAAAGTTCTCCAGGATCAATCTGAAACAATAAAGTCATTTCGTATATCGGAAAAAATTAAGAATTTGACATTCAACTTTTCTATTGGTATACTCCTCTTTTTATTCATTTCATTACCTAGTAATCAACCCGATGAATATACCATTATTTCCTACTTTTCACCATTTCAAAACATCTGAGAAAGATTGACATGTTTTCCTGATTCTTCACTAGATTTCTAACATTTTAAGTCCATTCAAATTGTAAACACACAAGTCAATAAGTGCAAATGGATCAATTCTTTCGTCATAAGCAAATCAAATGCGACGTATGGTATTGAGGATTTTTTATTGAACTTCCAAACGTCAACGAAACTTTTGGAGGAAATACTGGCGTCTGCTTTGATGCGTGACATCGAACACTTCTATGCAAAATGTCTAAGAAAATATGTTACGAAGTGTTAGAAGATACCAATAACTTGTTTTCCCATTCAACCCAGGAATTTCATGACAAACTTGTTCACAATATCAACACCACTACATCTCATGACAATGTTGACGATGAATTATTGTGAGTTACGCCGGATAATATCGTAAACATGGCTACAACCCTTTTCACAAATCAGCACGAGACATGAACAAGGGTAAATTGCATGAAATAATAATAAAATCATACACATTTCACGCATGATTCATCAATCAGCATTGTTATGAATTAGCAATAGCTAATAATTATTGATGACTCAGCTTTTAGTACCATCAAGCGTAAAAAGTGAAAACGCGGCACTTTTATCACATTCGCCTAAGAACAACGTTTTCTTTGGTGCGCCCATTACACACTGCCATTTTGATAGAAGTCAACAATAGAATGCGCGCCATCTATCCATTGCCAAATGCGCAGGCGGGATTTTTCAAACTATAAACACGAAATGAAAATCACTTTTCCTCTGATTATTTTGTGTGGTTGTATATACTACTGTTCTTCGATCATGTGTTGGTGATGAAAGTTCTTATGCTGTCAGCTAGTCAGGAGGGAGGGTACTGATCACGATACAACCTCCAATCCCAAATAGATCCAATTGATTTTATGGGCTGTAGATTTTATATTTCCACGGATTATTCTTATATTCGCTGGCAAATAAAGATCCACCAACTTATTTCGTAACAGAGTGTCCGCACGCAGATAATAAGGAATGTTTTTGATATAACGACATAGTCCTCATATTCAATTGCGTCAAAGTCTTCTGTAAAGTTCCAAATTTTTATCAACGATGAAACCAAATGTGCTCTGACGCATGTCATATTTCTTGTTCTGCGGAATAGTGTCGTCTCCAATAGTGATGAAGAAAAGAAGGGAAGAATTGGCAACTTCACACTTTGATATGCAAACGAGGGATTTTTAAGTTCGATAAATAATTTTCGGACTTGTGCACAAAAGTTTTTTTGAAAGATCAATCGTCGTGCATAATGCCTATGTAAATTTATTGAAATGTTCATCAAGCATTCTCCCAAGATTCATAGAATGAGTATATAATTCGAATCAATAATTGATCGTAATACGTCTTCCTATTAAATAGCGACGGTATTTCATGATCACTTTGTAATTTTTTGAAAATGTGACTGAATGTTAATTCAGGAGATAACGTACGTCTAGTTTTACATTGAAAAGAACCATTTTATTAAAGGGAGAACACAATCCAAATTATTATTTTGATTATATGAACATGCAGATATTTTCCACGAATTTTGGAAGATGATTCCACGTTCAATCTTGCTTCACAAATACAAATTGAATAATAATGAAGAAAAATTAATACAATAATTAGTGTTACACAACTGCAATCGAGGACTCTACCTAGATTACAGAAATTGTTAAATATGTTGATATTCAAATAGTATTAAATCGGTCATTGAAATAAATAAACCTTCGGTATGCCGCATGTGTATATACCAGGTTCCTTTGGTTTTTGGACATATATTTGTATTCATGTGGATCCCATTTGATATTTTATTTTTTTTTTCTCCGAGACCTAGTTGAGGTAATGAACATGCAATACAAAGTATCTGATATACTGATATTGCTTTTCGAATTTAGATGTATACTCGGAAATCAACGTATTCCTGATTCACTCTAATACCTATTGGATGGCGGCTACCTCATTTGCATTTTTCTTTGTTGCCAAACTGCAAATTTCCGATATGCCGTATTCAATAATTGGTTCAAGTGACTAGTCAAGTGTTGACTGACTGCTGAGAATTCACGCTGTACACGATCCTATATTGGAAATATTGATATCAGATGAATTCCGATCAAAGCCTATTGCATGAACGTTTACATGAACATATACACAACATTTTACACATGTTTTCTCACCTCGAATGGTTTAAGTTTAGCTGAATGGAACCTATGTAATGCGTCGTGCATCCTGACTGCTTTATCTTCGAGTTGTGGCGTCGTTGGTGGAAAAGTGCGCCAAAAATGTCTCAATAATTCACATGTGCATACATAAACATTCCGCAATTCTTTTTCCAAATCCTTTGGTATGAGTTCTATGAATGAAGAAAAAAGATATGAACTATTTGAAATCAATAACTACGCTTTTGTTTATTATATCAGTCGGAAGGATCGAAAACTCACGGCCGACGTTGTCCTCACGGAAACCTTTCATTAAAGCTCCACCAGGAGTTAATTCACCCAATGCTGAAACCGCTGCGGCAGGACTAACCAGTGATGTGGCAGATTGTCGGGGTAATGAATTACCATTTATCCAATTATTAGCTTCACGTCTAAGATAACATAACGTTGATTGTAAATCATCATTCGTTGTATCGATGAAACTATTGCCGCTCACTGGCCCATGTAAATATCTATCTATGTGAGTTAAATTGAGAGGAGCACCAGTAATTGTATTTAGATCGCAACTGGCATCAAGATCGTCGTAGATCAATTTTTCTTTTATCCTAACCTATGATAGAAATCATTATATGTCATCATTAATATATGTTCCCAATAAGAAAATTATGGACAAACATCTTGAGGTATTAGTTAACTAGGTACAGATTCAAAATTACTTTTTTGGTCTTTGGTTCGTCTTCCGCAATGGCAGTGTTCGCTGATGTTTTTCCTGCTGTTGACGCCGAGCCATTAACGTGCGGCTGATCGGATTGAGTGGATGGTTGTTGTTTGGCAGTACTTGCTTTCATTACCATTATACTATGCTGATTGAATCGCTTGATCATGTTTTGGTGTACAACATTACCCGATGATTTATCAATTTTACCCAATCCACTATCATAACATTCGTCTGTAGTTTTATCCTCAAACGAGGTTATATCAAGCAATGGATCATTGATACCAGTTTGGATATCTTTCTTCAATTCTTGATCGTCAATTTTGGCACACTCGGTGAATAAATCTTTGGTCCCAGCATTAATGCGATCACGATGAAAGTAATGAGATTGAAAAAACTTTGTCCAAAAATCGGGCTCAGACATTTTATGAGGCACGTTTTCTTGGTGCTTTCGTTTCACAGCTGGATAAGTTTTGAATATACATTCGATAATATCCACGGTTAGGTTATACTTGAGACCATTACAGCCGTCTGTTTGTGGTTTTATATCAGCCTTCAAATTTAAAGTTTAGAATAAATCAATGTCTAGATGAAAAATAAATTGTACATTGCGAATATGCGAATAGAGGATATCTTACGAGGAAGGCACTATTAACTCCGATGTCTTGCCGTTGACCTTTCTTCGCTTGAGTGTATTCGGCAGCATGTTGATTCCAAAATTCTTCAGAAGTTATAACTTGAGTTATTACTAGATCACGATAAAGCTGCAATAACGTTGGATTTTCTTGCAACAATCTTGGGAGAAAATGTTAATGTGATTAAATATCGATCTTTGAACTGTACTCTATTGTAATTTATTAATAATCAATGATCATTGCCTGAAATATATTTACCTGTTTTTCTCTTCAAGTTCTTTGTTGACTTTTCGTTTGAATTTAGGCAATAACTGTTGTAGTAATTCTTTAACATCATCTCGATCTTTGATTTGTGCTTCCTGTCCATTTCTATTGACAAAATGAAATGTCGATGATGTACTATCGTGCAGAACTACCTGTAGTTGAATTTTTGACTTTCCATCTGGCGAAATTTTTTGTACTGCACAAAAATACATAAACAATGTCATTTACACTGCACCAAAATGATTATTATCGAATATTCCTCTGTCAATTATGTAATTTGGAAAATGCACTAACATTTGATATCGGCGTATTTGTGACTAACAGATACAGTATCTCGATTGTCCAACATCCATGCGATCCTTTCATTCATCACGTAAAGTGTGCCATCACCTTTTTTGTACCGAACTTGACCAACTTGCATCAATACATCTTCAGATGAGGTGGTCATGGTGGATGTACTATATAAAACGTAAAATCTGTAATGTAACAAAACATTCAATATATATATATTTATATATGTATATGCACATCGGCAGCTTGGGAATGAATAAATATGTGTTGAGTGTTGAGAAAATTGGAGCTGAAAACAATTTTTTTCGGTTATAAAAAATAAAACGACACAGCAATAATATATGAGACGTATTTTTTGCTTGACATAACAATGTATGTCCTTGGACACAGAGTACGCGCCACATGCATCACTGAGATTATATATTGTGTGTGAAAGAGGAAAAAAAAATAACACAATGTGAACCATCGATAAAGTTAAATCATTATTGGCTGCAAATTGTTTCACGATATGGATTATAAACAATTGTCGTATAATTAATTGGTAATTGAATTTAAGGAATTTCATATCGTATGAAACCGGCATGAAAGTTCCAGCGGCAATATTATACAGCAATAGTAGAAATTAGTGCAACCAACAAAATATATAATTATTACATGGCGTAAGACTAATAAATGAATAAATCAATTGAACAATAATTCATATTGGCATTAAATAATGTATTAGACTGTAAATGGAGTGTTGGCGGGTATTTTTACCAGTAGAAATGATGGGATGAATGGAGAGTGACGTGATATCTCGTCGGTCAGCACGGCCATGTGTAGAAACACACATCGGACACATCGCGAAGCGGAGACAGCCACAGACGGACCGTCGGTACGGACAACACCGCATCGACCTAGCAAGATGGTTTGATGCACCACTCACATCAACTCAATATTCATTCAGTTTCCGCCGTTTATATTTCATTAACAACCTTTTTTTTCAAATTTTAATTGAATCCGCATTGATGAAAAATGGTCATTTTTATATTGATTCACTGTACATATGGATTTTGTAGAGTTTTAGGAAAATTTATTTTGTTCGTTAAGGCGAATGTCAAATTGATCATAAGAGCGTTATCATTGTGATACAATATGGCGGAAAATGGTGGCAAATTCGAATCTGAAAAATGCATTGATGAAAATGGTGATAAGTCTAAATTAAAGTGTATACCAATGCCAACTACTTCAATCATAAAACATATAAGACAGCCATGAAATGATATATTCGTTGAGTAATAACGTTCGAGGCTAAGATCCTGCTGCCAAACAATTGCCATTTACCGTGATTGCTTTTTTGACAGTGCAATTACATGTAACAATATGAATGATCTGGAATACATATATGTTTAGGCATTACCTGTTGATTTTCTGTCATGGCAGGATTCATCTAGAAAGTTCATATTAATTCATACAATATATGCATATATTTTTATGTGAATATAGACATATATATGTATAAAATGGTTTATCGCATTGTTTTCGTCAATCTATTCTTAATTGCAATTATTCAGGTAAGGCATCTCTATATGGACTCTGTGGGTCGTACAACATTCATGTACACGATTTACGTGTTTTTATTGATCACATTCTTGCCAGGGATATGTCGAATCATCAAGGAGTCAAGGAGTTGACATGGTGAGAAATATATTGAAATCAGTTGCTGCACAAGTGGATACGCAAATGGATCGTGATCGCAAAGATGTAATATGATGCATTAGATGTTATATTTCATAAGAACTCCGACATGATATTCATGATATTTTCAATCCAGCGTTGCACGAAAGATGCGGTTGATGAAGATATGTCTTGGGCATCTGAGGTAGGGGAACGCACTCATAATTAATTCGAACTTGAAATTTAATGAGAAAAAAAATCAAATTGCCATTTTTAATATAGGAACTTGAATATCGACAATTTCATCCAAAGGAAAGCTGGACGGGTGATTTTGTACATGGAGCTCGTCACATGTGGCGAAAGTTCATTCGTTGGGTGTCAGGAGTGTTTCGTTTCTCTGCATCACCTTCAGTTCAAGATCAGTCAATTTGATTATCATTTAATGCATCACCCATTACATTTTAAATAATGAAAACTGTATTTTCCATTCGTCGAAAAATTTCGAATCCTGAATAAAATTCTTCAAATTAAATCGGTAGAATTATACACCGACTTTACACAGACCGCTTGGTACGCTGCTTCGGCAATCATTGTTTTTTATCGTCATACAGTATTGTCACGGAATATGCCAGATTATTTTTATGTTTTTCACGCTTTATTGTAGTATGATAGTGCTCATCAGAGGTTTCACTGTATGGTAACTTACAAAATATAATCAATGTATTATAGTCGCATGCTTTGTTTCGAATTCTAAGTGTGGATACGTCATGGATTTTTGTGTTATTTGTTCCTTTTTGCTTCTTATCACTGCTGGTCAGGTAACGAATCTGCAAATATGTTTTTTAAGCGAAAAAAAAATTTTGCGCGTTTATCATCAAAAATTTCAACAGGGATTATTAACGCAATCCACTCTAAATGAAAACGATGTGCCCGACGTGAAATCAGTTATCAAAACGATTTTGGATAGAACAATCAATAAGAATTATGAGGTGGTATGATTTTTGATTCAATGAGATTTTTATAAACAGCAAAGTTTTCTAGCAATTTTCATATTTTGAATTTAGCGTCATGGAAGTAGAATATTCGAACCTCAAGAAAATTATCATCCAAAAGAGGTGATAAAATTAAATAAACAAACTTGATCTGTATATTGGAGAGAATTGTGTATTGACCTCAGGTTTACGTTCGTATAGGGACGAGGACGGCGTGTAAGAAGAGATTGGCAAACTTTCCAAGATCAATTTATAAAATTCTGGAATGCAGCCCTTCGCTGGATTATAAATAATTGGAATAAAATCGTAGAATATTTCGGGAAAATGTAGCTCTAAGGTTGTTCACGTGTGTATTCAGTGATTTGAAATAAATCAATTGTGATTATTTTCTTTTGGATTGCGATTATCTTTTTTTGGATTACGATTATCTTCATTGGATCGTCACTATCCTCCTTCCCTTCTATGATGTTCCCGAACCATTTTCTATTGTTTCTAACCACATGACTGACCATACCTCCTTCTTGATTCCGGACGAGTATATATTGGAACCAACATGAATATACTTGCTGTTCATCACACATGGATGTTTGTACATGACAATTTGCGCCACAGTCGTCTAGCAATATTGCGGTCTTATCGTCCTCATGTCAGATTATTTTTATGTTTCATTTTGTACACTTGAGGAAGCCAAGATATTACTGCAATATGGTTGTCGAGCTGGAAACCAACCGAGCATAATCGATTCGAAATTTGTACGCGAAGTATTAAATTTATAAGGGCTGATAACAATTGGATCTAAAGGGAGAGTGCAACATGGGTTACTGTGTTATTTGCCTCATTATGTTATTCACCATAGCTGCTCAGGTGACGAATTATCATTCATTTTATGGTGAATCAAACACATTTTCAATATAATGATTCTTAAAGGGATTCTCAATATTGTCAGTACATGATGATAATGATGCAGTCGAAGTCAAATCGAGCGGTGAAGAAACTGGGAATTATATGGATGTCAATGAGATTCATGAGGTACTATAAATGCTATGGAGTATGTTACTATTTGTGCAATGACGATTTCTATAAAACTTACTACGCTTATTTGACTCAGCGTCACCGAAGAATGACGCATATGTTCAAGAAACCTGAACCAAAGACTCTTTCGTCACTAGAACTATTCTGTAAATTTATGAGGGACTGGTTGACAACTTTCAAATTTGGATTCAGTTTCACAAGCAGACCATTTAAAAATTTGTTTTAGACAGTCATTAAAGTAATACATCGAAAGATTTTTTATGTATTCATTCATGTGATCTGAAGCATTGAATAAATAAAAAACTGTGTCTGGGAATAATTTTTCTGCTGATTTGGAGAACCCTTCCTCTAAAATTCAAGTAGATACGCTGCTCGTGATCTGAATAACATGAACTGTTTTCGGATAAAAACAGAGGTAAGTACTCGATTTGAATTCTAGTTTGAATTTCAATAACCGAGTACAAGGCATTCGACTTTCGAATTACTCTGCCACAGACACTTTTTTAAATATAAACTTCGGTGGTTGAATATGCATACACGCCGGTGAAGAGCATATGCAAAGCGGCGGCGCGAGGTTTGGGCATGTCAGGGATTAATTTGAATCTAATAAATGGTATAAAAGAGCATTCCAGTCAATAATCAGTGATTGACCAAGTATTGTAGCCGTTGCCATAGTAATATTCAGTCTGTATAGCGTATATAAACGTTGTGTAGCAGTGCCTATTCTTTCTCAAAGACCTAACGAGCGACTTCCCTCCGCGTAAACGTCATTAGCATATATTTTTTGTATTTTGCGATATAGCTTTGAAGATGTGGGTATGTCGCCACGGTATGTGCGTAGTGTACTAGTGCGCATGGATAATACGATATTCATACTTGGTGCATATTTTCGTATGAATTATTCTTCATTAGATAAATTTGAACGTAGGATTAGCGACAATTACAATATTCCTCACCTAGTTACTTAACAAAATATATGAGAAAGATTATCATACTGTTATACATTAATCCATATACGTATTTGGAATGAATGTACTGACTCTTCATTCAAATCCTGCAAGTGACATAAGAATAAGATATTTTCTCAAGTTATATTCAATTGTATCTGTGTTAATGTTGATTTCTGATGTAGTGAACAATACTGCGATTATTATACGGATGTTGAACTTAATCATGGAAAAAAAATCATGAATTATAATCACTTCTTCATGAAATTATATTTTTATAGATTTCGACTATGTAGTACGAAAGAAGGAGAAACAAAAAATATGTTTTGGATCTGGGAAAACACGGAATATAAGCATAAAAAGTGGGATGGATTTCTTCATGCGTTATAATACACGTGAAAATTTTCCTAACGTCGGTCCTGGAACATACAATGATATGGAATCATACGAAAATATGAAATCGAAAGTGTGTTATGCTGACACTTCTTTTCTCATCTCATGTCCGCTGGAAAAATATTATCGTAATTGAAATAACGGAACTAATTTTTATTTCTAAGATTTTCAGTCGGAAAGGATATGGCGGCTTGACAAGGTCAGTCCGTGCTGCACATACTGAAGATTACCCATCTCCAAATGAGTATCATGTTCCAAATCTGCTCAATAATCTCAGAGGGACAAAGTATCCATTTCTATCAAGGGTCAAGCGAAATTTGTTTCATGTCAATACGAATCCCGGGTGAATATTTTTTAATTATTGTATGGAAACAAATTATTTCAACATGAAAACTAATTAAGTTTTCTTGAAGTCCGAACGTTTATCAAATGGCAACCCCAATCGATCGGCGGAAAATGTTCGAACACAATTTTGGTCAACGTGTCATAATGCGTTTGCCAGTTGAAATAAAATGTTGTAAACAGAATTTGGATATCTGTGATATTTGCAATCAAAAACCCATTGGCGATTATTGGCATTGGAATAATCGAAAATTTTTGTGTCGGCCCTGCATGGTAGTTCAACGACATAAACAAACCAAGTACAAGAATGGCAACTTGCAAAATTTTCGGGTAATAAAGGAAAAATGGGTGTTCCTCACCGTAGGGCCAGCTTTTCTCTCATGACGAATTAATTCAATTTTTGTTTCATCTATTAATAGAAAATACGTGACTGCTCATGGATTCATTGGCATGATGGAACGGATGCCAAAATTTGGTTATTGTCACCCAGTGTTATACAAAAGTGGGCACAAAAAGAGGCCTACATGAATTCGTTTATAAACGATTAATAATATAATCTAGTGAAGAAAGATGCTCATACGAACGGAACAAAGTATATGATGAATTTGTGAAATACTTAATTTTGCCATCGTTGAAATTTGTATTGCATATATCTATTTGGATGATCTGTTTTCCAATAAATTCAACTAAAAGCACGTCTTCGGGTTTGTTCTGTTTTATTATTGTTCACAACAATGTATATTTATATGTATATTTGTCACGGTTAAAAGGCTAATTCTTGAGCACTATATTTACACAAAGGTTATATAAAAAATATCGAAGTATTGCTGTTCCATACACAGTAAATTCTTCGAATAATATACATAACTATTTCTATATTGCATTTTTATTCATCGTTTGAAATTGTATTAGCGCCCTTCGGTATATCTCTCATTTCTGTTTCATTCAACTTTTTTCATTACGTATACGTGGTTTGTCAGTCATTGACGAATGGACACTAATCCAAATGAGTTTTCAAAATACTTTTTAGCTTTTCGGATCATCATTTTTTTCATTTAATCCGTCAGCCATTGACTATAGGAAAGTGATAATAATATCAATAGATTCTGTAGTAATGGATAGTCGAAAATACACCACATTGGTCGAAGCGCGAGTATAATATGAGGATTACGAATTTCACCGATCATCATCCAATCCATTTAACTATCTGACGATGGAGAATTTTGGGAATGATTTCGGTTTTTAGTGTTCAATAACTTACCAGGATCTTCCGCAGGGTTGCCGCCATCGGGTGCTTGTCGTGATACCGCCGAAACCGAAGTATCCGAAGAATTTAACGAACTATTATCATCGATTTCAGTTATAGTTTGCATGTCATTACCGATTGATATAGTTGTTGTAGATTCGATACTGTTACTAGCCATTAAATCGTCATTACATGGCTTGTGCATAACTGTAACATCGATATTTCCATCGATGTTCTCCGAGACACCGGTGGGAGTCACGCGAAATATTGCGGTATTATCGAGCGGCGACGGGAACCTTTGTGGAATTCTACTTGAAGTAGATTCCATATCAGTTGTTTCTCTCAATCTACTCAGTCCTTTATTGATCGTAGCGTTAAATGTTTCGACGTACCGACTATCTAACTGCACAATAGCTTCGCCTTCAGGACTATCACTCAGGCTAGCCAAATTTTGTTGGTCATTATTTCGATATTCGTTACCCGATTCATAAATTTCTGGCAAAATATGCGGATACAAAAGTGGATTAAAAGTTGCATCTGAAGCCATATGACGTATATTGGACGTCATCAAACATGTTGATAAGTAATCATAATCAATAGGGTCATTATGATCATCGGCAATCAATTCATCTCGTATAACAGTAGAAATTCTTCCTTTTCTCTGACTTTTCGCTGGTATTTCACCATCATCTTTGAGTGAATCCTCATTGTTTGAAGGTGTGTTATTAACATGTCCGATTGAATTACTGCGTGAGAATGAGTCGTTGACGTAATTAATATCAGTTTGCGTAGGAACTGTTCGTACATTCGCCTCACGATTGCACTTAATATCATTCGAAAAGTTATTGTTATTTCTTCTCAAGCTCGTAATCAAATCCATTATATTACGTTTCATTGGTAAATTTGCTATCGGCGGTGGCGCCGCGGTTAATTGAGTTGATAATTTATCCAGCAAATGATTTATATGTACCCGCGTACCCTGAGTAGGTGCATTCCTGTTAACATTGTGATTATGACTCATGGTAACACCAGAGTCAGAATTTCTTTCATTGATACTACGATGATTGACATCCATTTTTTTGCAATGTTCTGTCTGTGATTCATCCAAGTTGTAATTGCATTCATCAGTACGCGAATTCTGCGAATCATGAGTATGACTGTGGCCATTCGAATCGCGTTTCAAGTTGACTGTCGCATCAACATTGCCACTGTTCAAATTATCTTTGCCCGATTGCAATACACTCATCTGACTATTTTGAAGATAGATACCATTCTCCGGAGTATGATCCGAGCGGGCGTTTGAGCTTGATGAATAGCCAGTATCGGTTGCAATAGTCTCTACAGCCATTTGAGTATCACTGTCCGAATATAATAAATGGCGTTGGCCCTTATCGAAGAAATTGTTGTCAGTCATGTTAAAATGACGTTCATTTGGTTGCTTTGCAAACCAAGATACAGTTTCCGAAGATTCACCGGCACGGTCGTTTCCATTCTTATCATTACTGACCTCGTATTTTTCCTGCTCAACAAAATCAAAATCATTTTCAAAGTCATCATCGAAAGCTGTATCAGTTACATCTTGCAAACGTGACTGTAGGCGTTTTTTGATTTCATCGAGCTCACTCAATTTTTGCCTGGAAACAGAAGAATATCAGGAGAAAGTTTTCATCTGGTGTTCTCAATAGAAAATTATGCGCTACAATATTTATTTACTTACTTTAGTGATGATGATAAAAATGACATTGAGGCGTCACCTAAATTGAGGCCAATATCAATCATAGGACCATTATCTTCTGCATTGAGAGGCATATCTTCCGGATCTTCAGCTGTGTTTATTTCGACTTTCTCAACAGCATCTCGCATACTTTTGAGATAAGGAAGAAAATGATCCGATTGATTGACCGGAGGGATGCTCGATGCTGAAGGTATTAAATTGAATGTTCCAGATGTCGATGTATTGTCGAGAGGCGTTACGCTAATCTATTGAATTGAAAGTCAAGTTATGAAACTAGAATATACTCTATCCCAAATGAAATGCTGGCTTTCTAATAAGATTGATAAAAATTACCTTTATTTGACCGTTACATTGTCCACTGAAGTCTATGATGTGAAACCATCCAGAAACTACTGGAAATCCTGCAGTCAATACTGACAAATCAATAGCCGAGAAACCAATCACTACATCTTTCTCCAGATTTATTTCCATCTTCACATCAGGTTCGATTACACGCCAAACTTTCATTATGAGCCTCTTCTCTCCTCTTGTCAACAAGTCCATCGATAATGTTGTATCTGCACGCCAATCATATTTAGGATTGCAGGTGTACGGACAGATATCGGTTATCATATATGCGCCGATTCGATCTGTGCCATTGCTGCGAACTTTTTGAAAAGTAACATAAGTAGAAGGTTCAATAATTTCATCTGTTGTCTCGATTTTTGGCAAATGTAATGCACATTCGATCTCCACGATTGCTCTGAACGCTGCTTCATCGGCGATAGTTGTATCCATTTCAATATCGTGTTGATCATTAGATATAGATTGTGGAATTTGATCAGACTCTAATGAATCACGTCGTGCCCTTGCCTCGATATCTTTCGTTGGCTCATCGCATTTGCTATTACAAAACTTTCCAGCTGCAATGGAATCACTGTTTTGCGCACCATAATCTGTACTGGACCCTTGATTGATTGGGTCATTGAATTCCGCACCCACTCCTACGCTACGGAATATTTCTCGCGATATATTAAAATTATCACGTGGGCTTTCATCATAACTATCACCAGAAAAACTATTGCTATTCGACGCATCGAGACAAAGGGGCTCGATATCACATACATGATTTGTTTTGTTATGTGATGCGTCTCGTGTTGGGAATTCAAGGTCAGTTTGTGCACCCTGATTCGCAATCGCTTTTGGTACATTCAAAGCATGAGCCAATCGATCAACAATTGCATGTAGTACTGTATTGTCCTCTCGTTGAAAATGTCCTTCATCTATTTGATGTGATTTGAAATCAGTCACAGTTGATATTTCCGTTTGACACTCTTGTGTTCTCATATCCGGCAATTCAATCTTGTTTGAACTGTGAGGTCCCCTGCGCACATTTTTTGTCTGTTCTGTTGCCTCATCGGTACTGGTATTCTCAGTGTTAACAGAGTCAACGCCACCAGCTAATGAATACCTATGGCTACCACCGAAATTAGTTGCATCATTCTTTGATGTTCCAGATGTTAATAATGAATCACGCAATCCACGAGTCATTTCAAGTAGAGCAATCTGATCAGCTGTACCCAGTGCAACTAATGCTAACAGTTCACCACAAAGGGCACCAGTCACTGGATCTGTAATTGGAACCCAACCATCAACACTCGTTACTGGATATTTGGATTTCAACAAATGTGGTACAACAAGGGGATCTCTGTACGCCACATACAACTGATGAACTGACAATTTAGCAATTCCTAAGAGGGTGTCATTACCCGTGGGATTTTTCGAATATACTTCAGTAATAATACAATTATCTTTTGTTCGATTTAATAACTCTTGATCATGAATCAACGGGATCAATTGATGGAAATCATAAAATGGATTATGAGTGGTGGTGCAAATTCGACTGAGTGCTCTATCTTCACGCCAAAATGCTCGACAAATTAAATAAGTATTTGATACTGGCATATTTTTTCCTTCCCTTATATAGATTAAAGCGTGGAGTAAAGTTTTCTCATCAAAACAATTCGACATCCCTTTATTGATTACTCGCCCTTCGCTGCGTGGTTTCTCATGATTGATTTTTCTATCAGTTACATTAGAATGTTTTGTATTTCGTATCGTTTCGCGCCCCTCCAGGGCTGATGTTTTACTGTCTGTTTTCGATTCATCACCTGATGTTGCATTATTATACCGATTTGAAGTCCGATTGGAATTTGTTGACAATTCTAGTACTGGTATATTTTCTTTCGCCGATGTAACTGCCTCAACAAATTGCTTTCCGAAATGTATCTTGTCGCAGCCAAGTTCAATTGTAACTTTGAGCTCACCAATTTTAATATCCTTTTTTATAATAGCAAGTCGTTGTGTTGAACATAAATATGGAGTTTGAGCAACGTCACTAACATAAATCGAGCCTACGCCGAGCTCAGATGGTGTACGTTGATTCAAATGACGATTATAAATTTTAAACTTCAACGGCACATCCATTTGTAGGTATGTTTGTGGCAAATCGTGAACAGCATCGTGATTAAAATAAATCACTTGACCTGTTTGTTTTTTCGAAATCATTTTCACAGGTTTACTTCCATTAATTATTTTCTTATTGAACTTTTTTCCGTTGTCAAACACGGCATCATATTGAACAAAATACGTTACGGAAATGGGAACACCGTCGCCGCGTGATAAACATGAAGACTGAACACGTCGATAACCAGCAGAATTTAAAGTCAGTGAATCCACCACAATTCTTAAACTGTCAACGTAGTCTATTGGGCGCGCTTGTTTGTGTTGGATGCTCATTTGGTTGCTTGATATCGGTGTATCATTCGATATATCTTCAATCGGATGGTCCTCGCGATTACTATATTCATCAGAAGATAACGAGGGGTTTTTACTGCAAGTCCGAATTGTGGCAGCGGCGAATTCGATCAAACTTGGGGTGGGCGAATAAGATCTCAAGGTTTCTAGAGCTTTCTTTTCGTTGTAGCGACTCATTTGTTGACCCATGAAATATTTATGCAGTGCAGCCTCATTTTCAACTGATCTCCGTGAATCAAGTGTATTTAATGTTGAATTTTCATTAAACATTGATGAATCGTCATCGTTCGTATCACTGAACATCTCCCCACGTAATTTCTGTGCTCTAGCTACAACTTGAGCGACAAGCTTATCTGTCACACATGAATTCATTTCGTAAGTAGTATTGTTGCAGTATGGACGTTCATTAAGTTCAACATATTTATTTCCAAGTGACATATTTTCGTATATGGGTGGACCCTTCGAATTGGCCCTTGTATTGCTAAAGAATACACTTGAATGTGTTGATGGAAGTTCTGCCAATAATCTTTTCGGATCGATATGTTTTTTCCCGATTGTATCAGATTTTAATGGACTCCCCAAATTTTTCTGAATCGTAAGTTTCAACATCACGTGAACTTCCCCAATTTTACACCCATGATCATTGTAAATCGGAAAATATTGAGCGTAGAACTTGTTGACTAAAATTTCTAATAGGTTTGTGATGTAAGCTTTACCAATAACCTGATGGGATTTCTCTGTAAGAACAATGAGCTCGACGGTTTCACTATTCTTCAAGTATTCCTTGAACAATTCAATATTTGTCTTTATAGCATACGTTTTCACAATATCTCTGTCATTTTTGGTATCGGCCTTTGAAGACGCAGGTCTGAAACAGAACAGAATGTATATATGAGTGAATGGATAAAAAAGTAAGTGAATTGACAAGTGACTAGGTGAATACATGGATGGCTAAGTTAAGTTAAAGTAAGAAAGAAATAATTATAAAATATATTGAGACATATCTGAGGTTATTTCTAATCATGAGATTCTGTATGTAATATTCAGTACCTGAACACTGCATTGTCCGATTCGCCCCACCAAGTAGTGAGGATGTTGACATTGCCAGGATTCCGTTTGGTCCAAACTACCTCATCAATTGTGCACTTTAAATATCCATGTATTTTGCCCTCAACAAGAGGTGGGAGCGAACGGGCTGTTGTAAATTGTGATTCTATATGTTTATGCATCTTTCGATAAAATTACAATCAAACAATGGGTGTCGATTTTCACATGAAACGAATGTCATTGGTACATAAGGTTGAAATCATCTTTTTTTTTTTTAATCAATTTCCACAGTGTAGCTTTGCAATATCTTTGACAAAAACATTAACATACCAAAGCATGATAGCAAATACAATATTTGACCGACAGGTGGAGTCAAGCGTGATAAATCATGGCGGCAAATAGCGCAGTGGTGCCATCCGTCGCAATCCGTCGTATGAAATATAGCAGATACTTACGCGCCATCTCGAGTACACACAAGCGTTAATAATTTGAATCTGCGTCATTGCGCCATCTTTCTTTTTACACAACGGTTTTTGCTTCCCGCCTTTTGCTCCTTGAAATTTCTTGGAAAAATGAATACTTTTGAATTTTCATCCGAGCGAGTAGGTAGGACGCGTTGTTATACAATGTTTTACGTATCAGAGAGTTCGTTTTTCGAAAAAAGTCCGTGATCCGTATCTATGTTTGGAAGTAGTGAACGCGCAAATGAATTTCCTTCAGTGCAGTGTTCGTATGAATTTTTTATTGAGTTTGTTAGTGATGCGCGGAAATGGAACTACATTGAAATAAATGTATCGAGTGAAGAACGATGGAGCGTACCAGGGCAGACATGATCATCTATTAGGAGCAAAATTATGGTATCGTTCATGTTTACATATATTTTTTATTTTTTCGCTAACATAAATATGTTCGGGAATTAATTGTTGGCAATCTTTTGTTTATTCATATTAGAATAGCATTTGATATGTACAATATTTATAATATGTATATATTATCAATCACATAATAATAATAATAATAATAATAATAATAATAATTTTAATCATCAAAGTAATAGTCATTATATACTCATCACGTAACAATAAAAATAGTAACAGATATTAACGTAAAAATTCTTGTTACATTGTATCAGTTAGGCAAATAGTTAGGCAAATGGCGTAGAAAAAATCAGCGGGTCTTTTTCACATTTTCAATATTAGACTTGCAGGTAAAATATATTTCATGAAACTTGGGGGGAAAATAATATATTTGGGAGTTCAAGATGGGATTCAATTCCTTCTCTAGGAAGAATGATTCTCTGTTGAATGATGAAGAGGTAGATAATCATTCAAGTCAAAGAATGGAAGTAGAACGAAAATACATTTTGGCGATTATTTTATGACATCATACGTCGTTCTGTCGATGTTGAATTGTGTATACATATTTATAAATGCATATTCTAAAGATGGAAATATATTTTTTCTCATCATTGTTCCTCTTGGCGTGATAAGCATTTCACAAATAAATGATATTCTACATGAAGTTATTACAGTCTAAAGTAATTCTCACTTAAAAATATTAAGGCACAGTTGCATTCACTATACAATTTTTTTCATCCATATCCATAAGTTTCATAGCTGTTGTATATAAATTATCCTGATGATATATTGAGGATTTGGAATGCACTCCTTCAAGCATATAATTCTCCAAAATCCTCCAGAATTTATCTCAGAGAGCAAAGGATAAGAAAACGATAAATAGATACTCCTTCGAATAATATCGTTTGTGCTCGGCAAATATTTGATAACAGAAAATTATCATCAGAGTATGAAAATCACGGGATGTACTCCCATTCCCTCTGGGATTTATGCAAACATTGTCGGGCATGATGAGATATGGCCGGCACTATGTATGTATTTTATTTTGTTAATTGAAACTGGACTATATATAAAGTGCCCTCATCGAAGTCTTAGATTTTTTCTTGGTACTATGCGATAGTTTCATGCCAATTAGTATACTCAAATTTTTTGGAATTATGCGCTAATTTTTTATGATTGGCAGTATATAAAGCCTCACAGCATGCGTGAAATATAAATGTATTGTTGTAAAAAACAGAGTCAAATTTCGTTCATCGATTTAAAAGCTAAAAGATGTGAGGACGTATATTCATATCATTTTTTCTTACATCTGTCAATTCATTTCATTATTTGCTTATTGATTCTCATGAATACGATTTTGGTTGGTGTAGACAGTGTGCAAATGCTTTTATTGGAGAATTTTCTCCTTTCCATAGTCTGAATACAATTTCTGTTTTATTGTTAATTGGTACTTTTATATAATGACAATATATACTTATTCGTGTACCACTGATTTCTCTTAGTTTGGAGATTCATCTCTATTTCAAAGATATAACACATTCTATTAATTCATACAGTCATAGTGTAAAGTTATATGGGGAATTGAGAGCCCTCGAAACGCCTGCGTCACGATAATAAAATTAGATAAACGTGTTCGTTACGGTCGATGAGATTCTATACATTTTTCCTCAATTTTGTCACTCAAAATTTTATTATTCCAATACCAAGTGTTCTTTCATTGGATTCCTTTGACACTGTTTGCGGTATATTGTATAGCGTCCACTCAAATATTTGTTGGTGCGAAATGATGGCACATTACGCGCACAAGTTTTTGTCCGAGGACACAACCACCCGCATAACGCGAGAAATAGAACATCAGTTGAAATGTCTCTTTATATAATTTTGTTTACTTTTACATTTTCACAATTTATTTATTTTTTTGTGTTTTCATACGCGACGAGAGAAATAGTGAACGATCATTTTCTCACATTGACTCGGAGGATTCGAATAGGGGTATGAGGCAGAAAGCATTTTTCATTGCCTTCCATATTTATTTGGCTTCCGAATCTTCATTCCCACTGATTGTATCCTCTCGTCACGCAATGGCCTCTTGTCATACATGATGTTGTGCATATCTGCACCATGTTTGGCCATTGTTGTTGTCCTCGTGGTAAAGTAATTCTCAGTCATCAAAGTCGTGGCGTAATTTTATGTACAGGCAGGAACCAAGAATAATTCCAAAAACTTCCAGGACAGATAGTCCAAGACCAACGGCACCCAAAATTATCAAATGCTCTTTCGTTGTCTCCAAAAATTTATATATACAACCCTGTCAACATATAAGTTTTCACGATTAATTATTACGAGTAAATATCCGTCGCCGGACATAATTTCAACCATTCAGAGTGAGTCTCATTAGTTTTTCATCACGTAGTAAATATCATTCATCACAAAGTAATAAAGGAAGGGTCGTCGGAATCGTCGCGAATTCCAGATTAGGAGTAGAGAAATTGAACATCAATCCAAAGCGGTATGATAGGGATAAATATGAATTTTAGGATGACATATCTCCATTTTCACAGACATATCAGTGCCACATTTACCCTGAGCAGATTAATGTTACCTTTTACTCAATGATCTTCGTTCCATCATGTTTTTTGGATTAAACTGATGGCCAGTCGATTAATCAACGCAGATATGTGCATGGGATTGAATTCTAATTAATAGTTGCCAAGTTATAATTGTCAGGGACTCTATTCTCAGTAGGTGACTATAGAAATGACGTTATCTCATATGTGGCTCCGACTAATGTGCAAGAAATTATGACTTTCCACATAACACTTTGCATGTACGCGAAGGATAATCAAATCTATCAACCAAGTCATATAATTGACTTACGTGATGAAAAGTAAGTGAGTTTACTCCTCACTGATATCTTTAGCTTCTGAACGAGGCGAATAAATTTTATATTTCCACATACTGTATATTGAATATTCGACGGATGGTCGCGTCGTCCGCAAAGTAAAGTCGGTGTTTTACAACAACTGTCAGGAACTAAACTGCCATCACGTTGAACATGTTCATCTTTGAACCATTCGCTCGCCAACCAATCCTCGAATCTTCGTGCACCGCAGCATCTAAACTGAAAATAAAATAAGAAACAATAAACAATAATTACGAAAAAAAGAACAGAACAAATATTTTACTGCATCCTTTTTTCATCTGTTAGATCGTGAAAATGGGTAAATACTTGAAGTCTACTGGCATAAAAATACGGTTATAAATAATAGACACAATCTATTTATCGAGTTTATATACCAGTGGGGCGATAACCACAATTTATAGTTTACGGAGGAGAAAGAAATATATATATATATATATATGCCAGTTACAGCCGGTGGCAGGACTTTCGACCCGGAAAAACCAGTGTTTGTATATGTTCTTGAGTTGTATCGAAAAAATAAAGGAAAAATAATAGAAAAAAGATCACATGGACATGAGCTTACGTTTGATTTCTGAACGATAAACACATTACTGTGAATCGAACATATTATACCTGTACAGTACGCGCAATATACTCGAGAGAACATGAAAGTGGCACTATAAATGAACGTAATGTGGGCGCGAGACTCAGATTTTAATTGAATATTTCATGATTCTATATCAATATATAACTATGAAGTATTTTCCCGACTTACTACAGTATCAGGTGGTTGGGCATCGTATCTATAATAACTCAACTATTGAAATCAAGTAATTACATTGGTTTAGACAATAAATGTTCTTTTATAGAACAGAATATATATTACTTGAGATAATTTTGTGGAATCCATCTGCTAGAAATTGTTAAATTAATACTCACTTCAATCTGCATTTTGTCAATAGCTGCGGTTTCCCGCGAGCTTACAGAATAATATTCGAGGAAGGTGCGGTTTAAAGTCTCTTTTAGTTCTGGGCCAACTTGCTCTTCGTGCAATCTGGCCAATACTCCAACTCCTGCTTCCAAACCCAATACCGCCATTACCACTAAGATGTACTGGAAAAAAAAGAGACAGGAAATTAAATTCTAAATCCATTATTACATAGTAAATTCAAGTTAATACTTTTGAGAAGCGCTGGTGAAGAACTTATTGTCACTTCAAACTGGGAACTGTCACGGACAGTATTGGAATTATTTGAAACTTGCAGGTGAATACTGATGAGAATCTCCGCTACTTTTTCTTTCATTTTTAAGAAAAGTATAAGAAAAAAGCTGAGTCAACCATTAAAATTAGAACTGGGATCGAAATTTTAGTAACGTCTATCTATTTTACTTCAATATGAGTCTTTCAAAATGCAATGCCAAGAATATCTCATATTGGAAACAATATGAGATAAGAATATTTTGTAAGTTCATGGAAAGTAATATTCATATATTTTTTGTGCGAGTTTCATAAGTTATTACTGCGATGAAGAGTGCCAGGCGGATTTATTCCATGTGTCGATGTTCTTGCGTTCTTCTTTCATTTGTATCACTCGATTTGAATGATGAATGGGTCACGTATACATGATAATAACAAGATCATGTATATATATGTTTGTACAGTATCTTGCAAATGACCCATCATTATCGTTATATGTTCTTGTGAAGCCATTCAACAATGATGGCAATATAGAACCTACAATGAATGCACAATGGAGAAAATCACCACGCAATTGTGCTCAGTAAAATGATCCTCCATGCGCATAAAACAAAAAAAAATTGCTGTGCGTTCGTGGTGATATTGGATAAGAGAGACCAAGTATTTCAATAATGGGCGTATACGATACAGGATATTCGATGGTTTCAGGGATGTTATATGAAACTCTTGAATGCACAATGTCGCTTCATTCCAACTAACAAATGTCAAACGTTTTCTTCTTCACAGAATTTTTCTATTGAAAGATTCTGTTTTGTCATTGAAAATCTTGTAGCAGTGAGTTATCAATTCTTCGAAATACCGATGTTAGAGAAAACAATAAAACCAAATGATCTCATGAAATTACCTCCCGGCCGACTTTTAGAACATTGAAACTCATTCCCATGTGGATCAGTGTGGCGCCATCAGACAAATAATATATCGTTGAACAAGTATGTAATACGAGATACTCGGGAATAGAAATATCTTTATACCAGATATTTCACGGTGGTAAAACCAGAGAAAAGCACGTTGTGAAACTTTCTTTATGGTTACTCCTTCTCTCTCTCTCTCTCTCTCTCTTTCTCTCTCTACACAAATTAAATTTTCATAACATATCAAGAAAACAAAAGAACAGTCCTCAATCATCGATTCTTTCTTTTTTAATTTTACGGACTTAATTGAAAATTTTTCTGTCCTTTTATGTTAATTTTCTGTCTCTTTGAATCTCATTCTAACACTGGTTGTAATTTGCTTATGGTGAAAAATCCTGCATGAAAGTGGAATGTCTACAGTTTATCCACTATTTGAATACGTCAAGGCAAGCGTCTCCATAATTTTCCATAGAAATAGTCAACTCAGCGATAACTGCTTGAGATCTCTGCATATTTATATTCTCGATATACGAAGAAGAGAGCGCGAGAGAGGAAGAGATTGTGTTTAAACAGTGGTATATGAATACTTCAACTGTGTAATTCAACCGTCCCTTCGATATAGATAGAAACGAATGAGTACGTAGATAAATATTCATATGTAATTATGATGTGATGAATAATAAAATATTCTATAATTATGTGTAATAATACTTGAAATAATGAATATTTGAAACGTATATTTGCATGCATATAACGGGAGTAAACAAGTATTGTTCATGAGAATGAATATAGTGACAGCAGTGACAAATATTGTGGTTGATCAATTCGACACGGTACAATATCGTAATTATGTAGAGTTATTCATGGTCGAAATCAAAATTAGATGACATGGGTGTGATTATAATTGTTTTGTACGCTTCGCAAATTCCTATCAGATTTAGTTCAATGAACTTTGCTTGGCAAGACAATGTACATAGGAAATAATTAATTAGAAGTTTGTGTTCAAGTAGGGTTGTCACATTTTTTCGTAGATCTGCCAATTTTATTTTCGAGAAGTGCTAAAACAAAACTATATAGATGTAAGTGCGAAGAATTTATATTTTCTCTATCACATTGATGGACCCATTGAATCTGGAATATTCCCAAGTATTCGAAATTCCGGATAAAATAATATTTGAACATACTGACAATTTTAACTTCAAAGTTCATCCGGCCATGATTTATTGATACATACGATAGGACAAATATTGCAAGTAAATATTCGATATCGAACATCACGAAATCAAATATTGCGCACGACAACAAAAAAAATTGAAACATGTTACGGGGTGCTCCTGTGAACGTCAAACATTTCATATCCGGCATGTGTGCAGCAATAAATAAAAAAAGCGACACATTGATTTTTCCAATGTTTTCTTTCTTGCCTGTGTTTCTATCACATAAATCATGAAGTGAATCGAATCCCTGAATTGGTTTTCAGAATCATTCCAAACAGTTTAATGTTATTTTGCATTATTTGTTTTTTAATGATTATTTATGTACATATTCTTTTATCTTCTTTCATCTGTTGTGTTGAGAAGACGAGCAACGTCAGGACCATCACATTCAGGGGACTGCGTATTTGCATGGGGTAATGAGGAACTCTCGTTCCGTTCACATCCATATATATATATATATATATATA